>MJUU01049939.1:11771-22164 GCA_002080025.1 Modiolus philippinarum
GTTTGGATTCACAGAACTTATATTACATTGAAATCGAATATTTCAAACCCTTTCCGTCTCAAATTCTTCGGGTTTCATTAACCATTATTAATACATACAAGACAATGGATCCCAATTAAAGGAATATAACCATACAGCAGAGACGTGTCTCTGCATACAGCAACAAACCATCAACAATTACATGAATTCAATTAACTGCAAAATTACAATATCAAGATATACCCCTCTCATCAATTGTAATGACTGTTTTATAGCCCCTCACGAAATAGCTCTATGTTGTATGATAACTCGAAAACGCCTTCACACATTTTATAAGTTTTATGCACAGTATTAAACTAAATGAAAGGTAGGAGGAAAACATTTGGTTAATGGTCTTCCAAATGTTTTGATATGATTTCAACTGAAGAGACTGAGACATAATTGGTCAAAATGGCCATATGCATAAACCAAATTTACAGAAACTGAGGTATTTTGTTATTTATAAATGTGCATATTGAATTCGGCAAACAGGTTTTTTTGGACACAAAATGGGGAGGGATGGGCCCCTTTCTGACTTTGTCAGTAACCTAGTTGTATTTACTTATGATGAATAGCCAAAAAACAAAATTCATCATTTAATGTACAATGAGGAATTTAAAGAAATGACATTCACCATGAATTTATTTTCATACTATCAAAAAGGAGGAGACATGATCTACCTAAACATAAGTGTACATACATTCAATGATAGAGATATTTCAATTCTAATTGCTTTTTTAAAATTTTCAAATCTAACTACGGAGAGTGGATAAATTATGGTAAAATCCGGGTAAAGTAGTGTAATCTTTTTCTATAATGATAAATGATAAACACCGAGAATTGCATTCTTATAGACTTTATGGGAATTAACACAGGGCTTTATTCAACATACGTGGAATAAGGACTCAATATGAAAATTCATTCATCCTGTCAGAACCAGAATATCATTATCACATTATGCAGGTGTCCAAATTGGAGAAAAGGGACTGCACTGCTTTTAGGCAAGACAGCCGAATATTTTTTTTTTCTGTAAGGACGTTGATTTTTTTCATTTTCTAGTTTTACGAACTCTCCTACCTTAAAAATCTAGGCCCAAATTTGGATAAAAAAATTTGCTTTTTGAATTTTTTTCCTTCCATACAAATAATATTGGTCTATTATTCAATAAAATTTCTATTATCTTAATCCAAAATAACAGTTCTTTTGCCCGACCTATTTTTTTCTAGAATTTTATTTTGTATTCAGTTTGTCCTTCCTCCTACCCACCAACATTTAGGAAAAAGTTCGTAAAACCAAAAATAAAATAAAAAAAAACAGTGGCCTAAACAACTAAAGGGGGAAATTAATAGAAAAGGTTATGGAAAATCCTTTTTGATGCATTTACAACCGGTGTGTGTTTCACTTTATGGTTGGCCACATTGTTGAAATTTTTTACCCTTTCAAATATGTTGACCCCTATACCCTTATAGCATGTACAGGGTACTATTACACCGTTGCTACTGATGATAAATGCAACCTTTCCGAAAACTATATAGTGCTAAAACCTTTTGAAACATAGCACAAACAAAGTGTTAAACAAAGCAATGCAAATGAATCTAAGTACTACAGGTTTGTTTCATCAGCAAGTCATGTTTTTGTGTACTGATAAATCGATCATCTTCTTGCATGATCAACCCTAAAAAATTTATATCGGTCCTTGAGATGTTCTTTGTTCAAATCTTTATTGAAATGTAACGCTGTAGTCGCCATTGTGGTAAAATAGCACGTCATACGGGGGTTCCCCAGTTAGGTACCATTACATCTATGGTAGATGCCGAGAACTCCCGAAGTACTCTATACCGGGAATGGATGGTGACACCAGAGGGATCCCGGTTTTCCCGCTAAGTATCCAGTCAAGCAGAACCCCCAAGTGATTAGGACCACGAGGAGTCTGCATTCCGGCGGATGACACCAAGCAGGACAGGTATATCCCATTCATTCAGTGTATTATCTTAATCCACGTATTTGCGGGGAAGGGTAGAATTCTCTGGGCCTAGCAAACCCCTGGTATAGAGAATTCCTGTGGCAATATTGCAGGACGCAGGGACCCAATATTTGCCCAACTGAAGCTCCGTTGTTATTCCAAAGGGTTATAATTAATGGCAGCGAGTTTCACCACAATGGCGACGAGGATGGGATATTTGTTTTTATTTCTGTCCACTGTTCCTTTTTATTGAAAGGAAAAGTTGTTTTGACTTTTGAGAAAAGTTTTAGTGTTTTCCGGACTTGGTGTAAAAGGTGAAGCAATACACAATTTTTTCAGACGGAAGTCACGTGACCGTCTAGACCGGAAATTGAAAACCGATCAATGTTGTGTTATGATTTGTGTATTGGCGAATGTAAACACAGGTCGGAACTGTGAAACAAGTGTGTGTTATAGTTTATTTGAGTGAATAAACAGTTGTTGACTCAATTTATTTGTGTTCACAGATTTATTTATCTATTATTGAAATAAAGTTGAGTTGTTTCTTTAATATTTCTGATTAAATTGAGCAACATTATACTTGTTTACCATGGACAAATTTGGTACATATAAACCTAAAGTGAGGATAAACACTTGCAGCGGCAAGGAGTTACAGACACTCCCGGGTATAGGACCCCAAATTGCAAAGAGAATTATTGAGTTACGAGTGTCTGGTCTTTTTATTACCAGAGATAATTTACCATTTGTCCCATACTTGAAAGTCATCCCAGAGTTGTTTGACTTAATTGATTTTAGTACAAATTCAGATGTATTTGATCACTTAGATCCACTGAAAGGTACGATGACAACTGACAGCTGGCAGTCAGGTCCGGTTATGCAGCCGACTCAAGTTACACCAGCTACTGCCGCTGGTCAGGTTGTTGAACAAGAGCAATATGTACATGAGACTAAACCAGTTATAAGTACACAAAAACACACTCAGGTACATGATATTACACCAGTGGTAAAACTTGTAGTGCATAAGAATACACAAGAGAATGTGAAGCAACAAGTTCCCATATCTAATTATGATTTGGATTTGTTTGCACAACAACAATTACAATTGGTAAATACATTGGAGCAAAATGTACAGACAGAACAACCAAAGTTACAAGGGGTTGTAGCGGACACAAATCAGAAAATAAATGTGCCTACCCCTGTAACGCAGGGACCTACGGTACAGGCTATGAGTAACCTACATATTACACCTACCCCAGGGGCAGTGGATGGGTGCCACCAAGTTCTAGTGTCCGTGTCCCTGCTCCGGCTGCAGGGTTGTCTGTCAGTAATAAAAGTACCCAATGTCAATAATGACCAATACAGTGGTACTGTACATACACAATGGAATCTAAATACAGGTGGTATTAAGGTTGAGAACAATACACAACCTGTAATTGTTGGTACCCAGTATAACCAACAACAAGGATATAAACAACAACCAGGTTTAACACAACAACACTCTACTCAAGGCATAGCACAGAACATACAAGGTGGTCAGTCGCATATGCAAATACCACAAGCATATGATAACTCTAGACACAAACACAACCAGGGCATATCTGGTGTTCCACCGTCACATCACCGTGACCGTCAACACCCAGTTTCCCCCAAGCAATGGAAACCGTTGTATATGTCTAACTACAGTTATGACTCCGACTCGTCTGACTCCAGCTTGACTGATGGACATCAGACCCCCAATGAACATCATTCCAGGTATCATAACTTTAAACAACGTACCCCACCACCATCACGTCGTCACAGACGCAGAAATAACAAATCACCTACTCGTGATTATGCAAATAAGAAAAAACACCGTAGTCAAGGCCGACTACCGACCCCACCTAAAACTGTTCCCATCACGACCTTGGGCAAGACGTTAAACCTGTACAAGACAAACAGAGTACAAACAAGGTCACTAGCACTGAAGCTAAACCAATTGAGCATGAGAAACAATTACATCAGACTATGATGTCGTCATTCAAATCACTGAAATACAATAGGAAAACTGATTGGACATCATTTTATACAAAATTTTCCCGTTACGCTAAAATGGCCGGTTGGGATGATGAGTTCAAACTCAACCAGCTATGCTGGTCTTTAGATTACAAAGCAAGTGAGTATTGCACAATAGTTCTTGAGCAAAATTCAGAAATTACCTATGACGAAATGATACTCAAAATGGAGAGACGTTTTGGTTTCAAGGATTTACCAGAAACTTTACAAACCCAATTTCAAAATTCAGTCCAGTACAAAAATGAGTCACTGGAAGACTGGGCTGATAGAGTATTGTCACTCGCGACAAAAGCTTTCAGGGATTTGCCTGAATCACATATGACCAAACAAGCTGTTTTAAAATTTTGTCAAGGCTGTAATGACAGTGAGGCCGGTAGACATGCTTGTGGTCTGAGACCGGAAACCATGGACAAGGCTATAGACATCATTAAATGGTTTCAACATACAACTATAGCTATTAAAGGCACCAAACCTGCAGAGAATCCTGACAAACATGTCAGGATACAGGCTTCCTCAGCCATGGAAAACAGAATGTCAGCTATGGAGGGCCAAATCCAAACTTTATTAGCTAGCATGAACACCCTAACAAATGAACTCCGCCTAAGACCTGAACGCAAAGGTGCACCTGCTCCACAGAGCAATTCACCACCCAGTTCACGACGGGGTAACAATAATAAGCCAAGTAACAAACCTAACCCTAACAATAAAACTAACAACCAACAGGGTAAGCAATCTCAAAAACGCAATGACGACCATGAATGTTTTGGGTGTGGCAATAAAGGTCAATTGATAAAGGACTGTCCGTCCATCCCTCATTTTGACAGAAGTAAGGCAAACTCGAAAAAAGAAAATCCATCCTCTGGAGTTACAATTATAGACACGGTAGACGGTACAGTGGCAGTACGTCATTTAAACTCAGCACTTATGCTGAGAGTTGAAATTAAAATCAGAGGTAAAGTGGTAAATGCCATAATTGATACCGGATCTGAAGTAACAGTACTTTCGGACAAAATTTTTGATACATTTGACCAAAAGCCTGAGATTGTCCGAGAAACCATCATGCATGGTGCTGGACGTGGCATGAATATGACCTCAAAGATAACAAAACCTGTCAAAATGAGAATTGCAGGTTTAACATTCAGACATGAATTGCATGTAGCACCCTTGGACTGCGATATGCTTTTGGGTCTTGACTTCATGAGCAGACATAATGTATCACTAAATCTTGGTAAAAATGTGCTGTATATACACGGTAGAAAAGTAAATGCTACTTATGGACGACAGGTCCAAACAACAGAACCAGTTGTTAGGAGAGTAACCATTTCGGAAAAAACAGTGGTACCACCTAATTCAGCAATTAGGTTAACATGTGATGCTACATCCATACAGAGTGACTTTGTAATTGAGGCAGTGAAGTCCCAACCACTGATAATGCCAAGAACTGTATGTGCTGGCGGGCAAACACCAGCCATTTGTCTGGTGAATGTGGGCGATAATCATATTACCTTAAAGAAAAGTGAGATTATCGGACATGCTGAAGAAGTTACAGAAACAACTCCATTACCTGAACCCAGAGACAAACAGGTGATTAATGTTACAAGTTCAAATCAGAGAAAACTCTCTGATCATTTACATGATTTGTCCCGAAGGTCATGTAGAGAGTTATCAGAATCTGATGAGGAGGCTCATCTGGAAAATATTATAGATGCTGAAGTTCTTCAACCCTCGATACCTGAGTGGACCCCTGCACAAATGCTTTTCAGTAAAGGGGAGGGGGAAAAGAAGAGATTAAGCCATCAAATGGACACCGTTCAGCCCATTGGTGAATCATCTATTTTCTGTTTTACAGATATTGCTGAACGTGATAACAAAGAAGCTGTGAAAGACCAATTTGAAGAAATTGAAGAAACTGAATCTTCCTTTTCCAGCACTGATGCTGGAAGTGATTCCAGTTACCGCAGTGATGCCACAGTCATTCTACAGACTGAGTCCGATACTGACTGTGAAGAACCAGGAGTGGTTCGACCTCGGAGTCTCCAGGTAACGGCTAGAGGCCGTAGTTTGGAAATGAATGCAAACCAACTGGAAGGTTTGGCCACTGTGAGGACGGTGGAAGTCCAACCTTATAGGCCTGAGACATCTGATAGGTCAACATTAACGGACGATCCTGTTGATGACCAGCCGGAGGCGGCTGGATCCAGCTTGGACAGAAGGGGCCCAACGGAGCCGTTTGTTCCCTGTGCTAAGACGGTAGAGACCACCCTGCCCAAGCGTCCACCGAGAAAACGGAGGAGGTAACCTACCAGCCGTTTGCTGGTAACCTCAGTTTGTATATATTGGACAGTAAGTGTGACCGAGGACAGGTTAACACTAAGATATATATATCCTTAAGGTATGAGGACGATCCGGAGGTGATCAGTTTATAAAATATATAGTTCTTTTTCGTCTTTATTGGATATTCCCTCAGTGAGGAAAGTTTTATGTTTATATAAAGGTGTAAATATCCAATTCGTAGAGTTAGATTATTGGAAATTCGGGGGCATTAATGAATTTGAGATATACATTTCCCGACAAGTTTTCGTAATTTAACTAATTGTGAGTTTAAGTCGTCTGGAGAGGTCCGCTTGACTGTTCACAGACCGTCTGTCTGTGTTAGGGCTGTTGAGTTACACTTATGATGTTATAGTTTTGCTGAGAGACTTATGTTTTTATTGGAAATTTAGGATGTGTCCTTATGCTATATTTTGGGCCTATACACTAGAGGTAGTGTTGGATCTTGAGAAGATTCCTTTTTTATTGTTTATGGCCTACACCCTAGGTAGTGAGACCTAGTGTGGGATCTTGAGAAGATTACCTTTGATAATTCAGGTTCGAATCTGTGTTTAGTAGAATTCTGGATTTAATGTTTCGTAGCATATTTTTCCAATTGTCTCTTTGGAGGGCAAATCTATATCGACAGTCTGTATGAGAGGGAACAGTAATATAGAGTCCCGGGATTAAGGGGTAATAGGAATATTTTTTTTTCCCTTATATTTTTGGGAAACCCCCTTTATTCTGTTAATTTTCCCTTTTGACGTGGCTTAGTCAGGGTTAAAACCCTTCCTTTTCAAAATGGGGGGGGGGGAGTGTGGTAAAATAGCACGTCATACGGGGGTTCCCCAGTTAGGTACGATTACATCTATGGTGGATGCCGAGAACTCCCGAAGTACTCTATACCGGGGATAGATGGTGACACCAGAGGGATCCCGGTTTTCCCGCTAAGTATCCAGTCAAGCAGAACCCCCAAGTGATTAGGACCACGAGGAGTCTGCATTCCGGCGGATGACACCAAGCAGGACAGGTATATCCCATTCATTCAGTGTATTATCTTAATCCACGTATTTGCGGGGAAGGGTAGAATTCTCTGGGCCTAGCAAACCCCTGGTATAGAGAATTCCTGTGGCAATATTGCAGGACGCAGGGACCCAATATTTGCCCAACTGAAGCTCCGTTGTTATTCCAAAGGGTTATAATTAATGGCAGCGAGTTTCACCACACCATTTATCAAATACAAATTTGAACATTGTCCTAGTTTCATGTTGTTTGGTGCCACTGAATCCATTCGGGTCCGGCGTTTCTCAGGCCAAAATATAACCGAAGGCTGCCAGTTGTATGACAGAACGCAAGGGTTTGACTTTGAAAAATCTCCGAAGGAACTTTTTTGTGTTAAACAGAACTAATATCTATTCAGTATTTAATTAAAATAATTTTATGAAATTTACCGTCATTCAAAGAGTTTAGATTAATTATTATAAGTTTCGTTTTTTCAACAAATTTGCAATTTTTATCAATTCTCACATTAGCCAATCAAATCAACATTCTTGCGTGTATTTCATTCATATCGTGTACACACACGATATGAGCGAAATACACGATTGAAATGATTTATTTCGTTCGTTCCGTGTATAGCGTGTATGTTTGCAACTAATCGTTTGAAGCGTGTGTGAGTGTAACGAATCGTTTGAAGCTTGTATGAATGCAACGATTCGTTTGAAGCGTGTAATTCATTCCGTTTTCCGTTCGCTCCACTCGCGTGTACACTCCGTTCGCATTCCGTTCATGTTGTAACGTTGGGCGTTCAACCAACTGTAGTAATGATTTGTTTTCCGACACTGTCAGAAAACTAGTTCCTGTCATGCGTAGTTGGTATTTGTGTGGGTCATTTTGACACATGCGTAGTAATGATTTGTTTTCCGACACTGTCAGAAAACTAGTTCCTGTCATGCGTAGTACCATTTATTACATCATTGGCAAAATTAATAACTAAATCGATTTTAAACATTATAATTAAATAAATAAAAAAACACATACACTCAAATTAAAGAAACAAATTTACCAATTCAATTCAATACACACTGTTTCAACGAGTTTTAAATTCCTTATAATATCCCTTAGTAAAATAGCACAGTTAATAGTTTTGGATGTCTTACTTCGATTTCGTTAAATTTAATTAATCCATAAAGGTGGCTTGTTTAATAAATTATTACTTTTTCTTTTAAGTAATCCTTCACGTATTTTTTCCAAATGAAAATGTTCTTTTATTCGGTTTATTACAATCCCCTGTTGATACACCTGTACGTAATGTGAGAATATTATGTTGTATCGATTGTTATGTTGTTGCCATAAACAACTGACAATGTAACTTAGGAACAACACAACAAACCGCCATTGATTTTTGTTGCGTTGACAACGTTATGCACTGCAGCATTTCGATTACCTAAGATGTAGAGTTTATAAATTTGACATTTAAATGGCTTATTCAAATCAATATGATGAATGGATTTGTAAATTTAACATTTAAATGGCTCATTCAAATCCTTTTTTATCTACAAATTTTTATTTAGTAACGGTATAGTAATTTGATTTTAGTGTCTTACTGTTTTGTAATAAAGCATTTTTAATGTCAAATGAAAATTTTGTTAAAACTGTAATTAACAAAAAAATACCCTTAAAAATGAAGCAACCAACAGCCCCAGATTTACCATTATATCCAGAATTACCAAAAGAAGATGGACAAAATTATAGACTACAAAAAATAACAGAAATAGAAAAAACGTTAATAAATGAGAGAGATAAACGTAAATCACTATACAAGAAATATAAACGAGGAGTTAACGTAACGGATGGCGTAGACACAAGTCTAATTTCAGCCTCCGTTATTTTAGCAGGTGTAGGAATTGCAGTGCCCCTCTTACTTCCAATGCAAATCGCAGCTGTCGCATGTGGCAGTTTTGGGGGGTTTAGTTAAACTTGTTAGACGTAAACTTACAACAAAAGCACAAAACATAAAATTAAAACCATGGCAGAAAGCAAGTTGAATAGTATAAAAGATTTAATTTCAAAATCTTTAACTGATGGACAAATAAATGAAAATGAATTTAAATTGATTTTAGATGAATTAGAAAAATATAATGAAATGAAAGAAAATATACGTACAAAACAAACACAAACAAGAATGAATGACAGCGAAAGAAAAAAATTAATAGAACATACAGAAGCAAGAGTAAGAAATGAAATTAAAAAAAATGGAAAATTTATAATTTTCTTTAACAAAATTACTATAGTTAATGGCCCTCCACCAAAATATGAATAAAAATTTTTAATTAAAAAATGGCTGAAGGAGGAATTGAGATTGAAAATCCCATGTATGATGATTATGAAGATGATTATTATGATGATGAAACTAACTTATTAAGCCCACCCACATCAAATTTAAGTAGTTTACAAAATTTACTTGAAATTAATTCAACAGATCATAGTCAAAGACAAAGATTAAAAAAAAGTTATGTTAATGTTTTTTTATGAAAAAATAAAAAAAGATTATCCAAAATTAGAAATTGGAATTGTTGATCCTAATAATTTTGAAGTTATTGACAAAATTTTATATTTAGTTGTTGGAGATGAAAAAATTAAACTTAATAAAAAAGTAGGTGGTAGTTTTTATAAGTTATCTGGTATACAATCTGCGCTAAGTAAACTTCCTGGTATTAATAATGCAGCAGAAACAATTAGAGACTTATTTAGTCTTCCTGATTATGGTTTATCACAAAAAAATAAAAATAAATTAAAAAATATAAACAAAGAAAATATTTCTTCAAATGAAATAACTTCCAAACAAGAAGCAGAAGAACTTTTAGAATCAAAAGTAATGTAGAAACATCTGTAAAAGAAGTATTTGATGATGAAACATTTAAGAGAGAAGCAGAAAGACGATTTAATTTACCATGGAGAGAGATTGTTAATTTACCAGAGGAATCTATTGGTATTAAAAAGGCGCTTGAAATTAAAGAGACTACCGATACACCTACTTCAGCTTCGTAT
>MJUU01049941.1:22247-47627 GCA_002080025.1 Modiolus philippinarum
ATAGAATTATGATATTCATCTTAATGAGTACTACATAAAGCATCAACAATTAGCTTCACACTTGAGTGACTTCATTTCAGTTTTGTGTTTCGGTCTATTGCTCAGCAATTTTACATATCTTCATAATATTGCCTCATAACATTCATGCTCACCCTTATGAGTATTCCCCTAAACCCCAACAATTAGGTGTCCTTGTACATTTCATTTTATGACCTACATTGCATGCATCAGTGACCTATCATTTATCCTGTTTTACAAACTATGCATAATATCCTTATAATGTTTCATCATTATAATCCCCTTTATAAGCACTTCACAGTTCCTCACTTATAAGGTTCCATGAGGGACTTTGGTTAAATTGGTCTAAAGTTCATTTATCTACTAATAATGCCTATTGCGGGGCATCCGTGTCTTATAGACACATTCTCTAGTTTATTCTATAAATGAGTGAAGAGAATTGTCTGCGCTGTTGTTAGATAGGCCAGTTAAGTTGCTGTAGTATTTTGGTAACATTGTATTGGTAATTGTATTGATTTAGTGTGTACCTAAATCTGCCCTTATTTGAATTATTTTAATTTGTGGACAAACATTTGTTGCCAAGGATCCCAAACTATGTAACAGTATTCTAATTGAGGCCTTACATTGGTGTTATATGCTTTGTTCTTGGGATTGCGATGGTATGGTGTGCGAAGTGATGTGTTTTGCTTGATAATGTCGTTGATATATATGAAGAAGAGGCAATGGTCCAGTACTGAACCCTGGCGGACTCCTGATAAGACAGGGCAGTTCCCGAATTCTTCTCCATCAACGACTTTCTTCTGTTCCTATTATTGAGAAAAGATTGATATCTTCTTCAACAGATTTTTTTTCTAAAATTTCTCAGCCAAGCATAATACAGTTCATCATAATATACATGTAGATATACTTTTCTGGTTATGTAGTTTTCAGATGCAATGTACAGCAATATGTCTCATGTTTGTGATATTTGTTGATTTACAAAGTAATATTTTACAAAAATGAAATGTATGTATTTATATGAAAAAAATTGTGTGATAAGTAAATGTCGCAAAATGTTTGATTTCTTACATTAGCAGTGACTTTTTATACTTCTCGACAGGTCATAAAATGGACTAAATACCTTTTTTTGAATATTTGCTGGAAAATTTGGTGGACTCGTCAGTTATTTGGATATTTTTAAACAATCTGACGTTGTTTTTGAGATCCCTTAATTCCCGGAATGACATAACATCTTTTATGACGTTCCCGGCGTTTTCAGGTTCACTCACATTTCCGGTTTATCGCATTTCCAACACACACAATCGACGCAAATGCCACGAAATTGAAGCTCACTTCCAAACATGAAAATCTTGTGTTATCCTGCAGACAGTGCAGTCATGTTACTGGGGTTCTTAACTTCAAGCTTCATAATAAAATTGAATGAAAAAAATACGACTTTTTACAACATTATTTAAGTGGAACTTGTCCAATAAGATATTGTTATTTACAAAGTACGAAGCGGAAGACGTCAAGCACCGCAACGACACTATTATCACGTGACAAAGTGCTAAAATAAGTATGTTGTCCCGTAGTAGATCTTTATCTCGAAAACGACGTAATCTGCTGAACCACAAGTTGTTCATGTGCTGACTTTATGATCTTAAATACATTACAATCGGTATCTAATGTCTTCGTTGTTAGTCGAAAAGAGGGGGTTTGGTGTTCTGTTCTAGAATGAAAATATTTTATTCGCCATGAGCGAAGCTTTTAGTTAATGTTTGAACGCATTGTGGTATTTTCTGAAAATTCAGGATTCAAATATATTTTTAGAAAATACAAACAAGCTTTCCTTTCAAGTTAAAAGGTCTGTCTTTAAACTGTTGAGGTAATGACATGCATCCATCAAATCTACTGATACACAACAATAACACAGGTAATATTGACCAATTGCAAATGACTCAACTGCATGCACACTTCTTATGGAGTTAGAGTGAATTTTGACTCTACCGTACAATGACTCGACCGTAATCGAGAGAAAAAATGTAAACATTTGGTGGTGACGCGGCCATACACCGCAGTTTTTTGACAAATCGTTTTACAGGCATTTACAGATAAAATTATATTTTCTGAGTATGCTGATCGAAATGTTTGGTACAAAAATAGGCTATAAACATCCGCTTTTGCTTGGAAAGGTGGATTGACTCGGATGTGAAGTTCAATCAAACATCTTAATTTCGCTTCGATTTTTCAAAGCACTTCAGACTCTAAGTTTGGACATTAAATACAAGTTTACATGTGAACGTTGGTCCATGACGCTTGGTGTGGAGACTCCCCATTATATTTGGGTTCTGTACAATAACACGATTTCACACAAAACGAGGTCAAGTGAGTGAAAAGGAGAAAAAATGAGGTGTCTACCTAATCGGGCTTTGATGATCTGCCATGTTATTATGACTCAACAAAAATTGCTGTACAGGTTACAAGACAGTGATATTAGCCCTATTATTTCATTTTTAGCTCACCTGGCCTAGCTTTTGCCATCACTTTGCATCCATCTGTCCGTCAACATTTTCAAAAATCTTCTCTGAAACTGCTGGGCCAATTGTAACCAAACTTGGCCTGAATCATCACCAGGGTATGCAGTTTAAAAATTGTGTTTGATTAGTCCGTAGATCAAACATGATGGCTGTTGTTACTAAAAATAGAAGATGGGGTAAATTGCTGTTTTTGCAAATAACTTGAAAACTGTTACAGATATCAAAAATCTGACATGGGGGTAAAAATAATCTACCTGCTGTGCAATTTTGAAGAAAATCCGAAAACCCGTCTTGGAGTTATTGCCCTTTTTCTGTAAAATTTTCAAAATTTTAACTTTATTAATTTTATATCAGAAAAACTATTAGAGATAGAAGTCAGCATGTCAAGATCTACCCACCCTGAAATTTTGAAGATAATCCAAAACCCTTGTAGGAGTTATTGCCCTTTTTCACAGAATTTTCAAAATTTCATATTTTTCGTCTTTAATTTCCAAACTATAGAAGATGAAGGTGAAGTGTAAATTGATAAAATGTTTGCAATGCTGTGGAGACTTCAAAACTGGTGTTGAAAATTATTCGTTGACCTCCATTTTCAAAATGGCCGCCAAAAAAAAAGGCGGGAAAATTCAACATTGTCCGATTTCAATAAAATTTGGTTTCCAAATAGATTTTGATGTTGTGACTTCAAAACCATTGTTGAAAATTGTTCATTGACCGTCATTTTCAAAACAGTCGCCAAAAAAGGTGGGAAAATGTAAAATTGTCTGATTTCAATGAAATTTGGTTTCCAAAAAGGTATTGATGTCGCAACTTCAAAACTGATGTTAAGAATTGTTCGTTGACCGCCATTTCCAAAATGGCCGCCAAAAAAGGCGGGAAAATTCAACATTGTCCCATTTCAATGAAATGTGATTTCCAAGTGGATATTTATGTCGCTACTGCAAAACTGGTGTTGAAAATTGTTTGTTGACTGCCATTTTCAAAATGGCTGCCAAAAAGGCGGGAAAATTCAAAATTGTCCGATTTCAATGATATTTAGTTTCCAAATAGATATTGATGTCGTAGCTTACAGATATGGTGTTAAAAATCGTTGTTGACTGCCATTTACCAAATGATATCTCGACTTCAAAACTGGTGTCGAAAGTGGTCCTTAGCAAGACAATTTTTGTCAAAAAAGCCCAACAAAGAAGTATAGTAAAACATGATCAGACTTAAAATAGAGTCCAAGTTAATGGTGCTGTTGGCTCTACCAAAGTTTGAGAGACTGAAGTTCTACTGTATAACTTACAATGTTAGCTTGATTGTGGCAACTGAAAGCCAAGTGAGCGATATAGGCTCCAGGGAGCCTCTGGTTAAAGCTCTGGTAGAACTCCATCTTTAATTTTTGTCGATAACAAATACCTTTAAAATAAAATTTAGCCTCGCTTCGCTCAGCATGGAACATCACATTCTACAAAATTTCTTAGTTTTCCATTTGCTTCTTGCTACATTGTTGCGAATACTGAATGTATACATTTTGGGCTTTTTTGTGCACATGTATTTAAAAATATCAGGTACAGAAAATATCCAAAAAGTAAAAAATAACCCTATATTTGCCCTATTTTTTGTGACATCTTCCCTGTAATTCCCTATTATTCAGGGAAAACTGCCCTTTTAAAAGCCCTATTTTTGAGCCAAACTCCACTTGAAGGCCTGCTATTATTTGGGGATATTCAGGATTATATTTTTTTTTCAGTGATTCATACATTTGAACATAGGCTTGAATACAAAAAAAAAACAATTTTGTGATAAATTGAGCAACATGAACATAAACAACCAAACAAGTACACACATAATCAAAATACAATAGAAATACAACATCCCTGCTGATTCAAAAGATTCAAAATGTATTTGCAGCGATAAAACATCCTTATTTATTATTTTTTTTAAAGATTTTAGTTTCTTTAATCTTGCAGTTCCTTAGACTCATTTTTTTACTAGTGAGATAGAAATTTCTATTTCAGTATCCAAATAATATGATAATTTTGCCAATTTCCGTAACCTTAATGCCAACAAACAACTGAAACAAATTATAGAATGACATATGGAAGGTACTCTAAAAAGATTGCTCATTTCATTTTGGGTCCAACAAAAACAAAATTGGCAACCATTGGGGAGCATAATATATAAGCAAACCTACCACCTGAAGCAAATTCGACCAAACTTTACAGGAATGATATGGAACATCCTTTTCAAAATTAGTCATTTTAACCAAGTCAGATGAAGAACATGGTTGCCAGCAGAAGACATGTTCTATTTTTGGACTCTATTGTAAAAACCTAATTTTAATCTTCTTTTGTTTGAACTTCATAGTTTTGCTGAGAGGTATGTTGTCAGGTGAAGGATACAGGCTTGACTCCTGAGCCTCTAATTACATTAGTTTATAGTTCATTTTATTTTTCTGTTTCAGGGATCACAATTCATTTTCATCAATGACACATGGAAGAAGAAGAAGAAATGCTGGATAAAATTTTTTATATACATTGTTATTAATTCCATTGTTGCTTATACCCCATGGGTTTATTTATTTATGATGTTTACTGTTGCTTACATTGTATAATTGCTAAATATGCTGTCATTTCTTTAAGGATGGTCCCTACTCAAGTTTATTATATCAAGGATTTAAAATTAATATTTCTAATTATTAGAATATGGATCATACATAATTTTAAGCAAAAAAATTATGATAGGTCAGTGTGGCCGTTTTTGAGATTTAAATGCCTGAAATTTTGGCGGGAAACCAAACTTCTCTAGACTTTTCTTTTACTTTGCATTAAGGCAATCAACCTTTGAAGTGCAACGATAAATATCAAGAATTTCATCAAATTGTCAGAAGTCTATTGAAGATGTGTACTATCATATTTTGAAAAAAAAAAGTGGGGGTAAGTGTGCAGAATTTTCTAATGCAACTTAATGAATAAAATAAGAGAATTCCGAAAGTCAGAGACAGTTTCAAAAACCTGAGGAGTGACTATCCTTAAGAGTGTTGTATAAGTGTATTGATATTCATTGAAAATTAATAAACACTGATTTTGAGAATTTGTAAATAAACTGTAATAAAGTGCCGTGTACAGAATGGTAAAAATTTTTGTATTACACCATTGCATACTGGAATAATATTTAAATCTCAATAGTTTTACATTCACATTTTGATATCTTTAGAATCCTCATATTTTCAAATCTATCTTGAGAATGGCCTAATTCTGAAATACAACCTCATTATT
This sequence comes from Modiolus philippinarum, assembly GCA_002080025.1. NCBI lineage: Eukaryota > Metazoa > Mollusca > Bivalvia > Mytilida > Modiolidae > Modiolus > Modiolus philippinarum. The sequence continues at coordinate 28,045 of MJUU01049941.1, forward strand.
GACTGAACAGATTTGTTCAATGAGTGCTCTGGCAGTTGATTTTTTTTTATAAATAAATTTGAATTAAGATAAAATATTGGAATCATTTAGAAACTGTTATTATGGTTTTTATGTAAAATTGTAAATGAAGGTCATTATCAAAGCAAGGATAGATACAAAATCATGTTATATGATACATTATAATACTTATGTTATGGCTGTCCTCACAATGTCCATCATAGGTCTGCTAAGATCAATGTCATATTAGAATCAAAATAATTCATGTCTGTGGGTGGTTTTTAGTCTGCTTTACATAAAATTGTCTATTATTTTAGATTATTTACCCCCTCGCTTCGCTGTAGGTTAAATTTTCCAGAAATAAAGTACACCCATATATGTAAATGTCGTACAAACCCCCTTTGCCATGAATTATTTTTTCATTTACACATGCTTTAAGAGTGCAAATCTGAGTATACATGTATGTTGACTGCTGAAGTTGATGTGAAACCCCCATTCAATCAGAAAATATATATGTACAGTCAGTGGCCAAAAGTGTTGGCGCAGAAGATCTTTTCACTATATATTTCATGTAAAACCACATTTTTTCAATAAATTATTGTGAAGCCATTTGTTTTCCGATCTCAATGAAAATTTCACCGATAAAACTCAGAATCTTGTGAAGTTTAGTTTACTTGTTTATTTCTGTGTAATTTTCTGAGCTGTAGTTTTAAAGAATTCATGATTTAAACAGGAAGTAGAATTTTGACGTCACAATTTTACTTGCATAAATAGAGAATAATGACCCCAAATTTTATGCTTCATGTTTAAAGTGATGATTCTTTAAAACTGCATGTCAGAAAATTATGTCCAAATAAACAAGTAAACTTCACAAGATTCTGAGTTTATATGTGGAATTTTCATTGAAATCCGAGAAGAATTGACCTCACAATAATTTTTTGAAAAAATAACACTTTTGGCCACTGACTGTATGTCATGTTAAAATGTATATGCAACATTTTTTTTTTCCCCAAAATACCTGAATATAAAAATAGGTCTCTGTGATAGCTAAATATTTAAATTGTGAAAAGATAACGAAAAAATGTACACAAGACAAAATCTGAAAATACAAAGTCAGTCTTAGGAATAACTTCTGTTGTTCTTTATTTGAACTACACAGCGCATAGGAGGAATAATGTTATACATGATGAAAGGCATATCAATATACAAAATACATTGCTTGTTACTATCAGTTGACTTGTTAGGAAAAAAATTGAAACAAAAATGATTTGTAATGTGTAATTTAATGAAGGATATTTTTGATAGCCTTTTATCATTTTCATTTGTATTGCATTTATTTTTTAAATAAAATAATTTCATCAATTTGTACAGACTTTCATAGATTCTGATGGCCTGGCATTGCTGTTGATGTGTAAAAACAAAAAGTACGAGTGTACATAGTGTCTGGATTTGGTTGACCTTGTTCACCAGATCGTTCATCAGTACTTCTGTTTTTAAGCTCTACTGACCCTAAGGGTCAGTGGGAGCGATTGCCATCACTTGGTGTCCTTCGTCCGTCCGTAACTATTCACATTTTCATCTTTTCCTCTGAACTCACAGAAGCAAATTCAACCAAACTTTACAGGAATGATGTATGGAAGGTCCTTTACAAAGATTGCTCATTTTGTTCCGATCTGATAAAAAACATGGTCGCCAGTGCTGAACTTAGGTTTAACATTAGAACTAAGGGAAAAAAATCACATTTTCATCTCCTCTGAAACCGCCAAAGGAAATTCAACTAAACTTTACAGGAATGATGTTCTTAAGGTCCTTAACAAGGATAGCTCATTTCATTCTGATCCAATAAAAAACATGGCCACCAGCATGGAACAAAGTTTAACATTAGACCTTATGGCAAAATCACATTTTCATCTTCTCCTCTGAAACTTCTGAAGTAAATTAAACCAAAATTTACAGGACTGATGTACTAAAAGTCCTTTACAAACATTGCTCATTTCGTTTTGGTACTATAAAAAAACATGGCTGGTAATGCAGAATTTAGGTTTTATTGGACTTTATGGGAAAAATCACATTTTCATCTTTTGCTCTGAAATGGCTGAAGCAAATTTAACCAAACTTTACAGGAATGATGTACTCAAGGTTCTTTGCAAATATTGCTCATTTTCTTCCGATCCGAAGAAAAACATGGCTGCCAGCGTAGAACTTAGGTTCAACATTGAACCCTATGAAAAAAAATCACATTTTCATATTCTTTTCTGAAACCTCTGTATCAAAATCAAGAAAACTATACAGGAATTATGTACTTAAGGTCCTTTACAAAGAGTGCTCATTTCATTTCTATCCAATAAAAAACATGCCTGCAAGCATGAGACAAAGTTATAACATTTGACCCTATGGGAAAATCACATTTTCATCTTCTCGTCTGAAACCACTGAAGAAAATTCAACCAAACATTACAGGAATGATGTACTATAGGTCCTTTACAAAGATTGCTCATTTTGTTCCAATCGGAAAAAATATGGGCATCAAAGCGGAACTTAGGTTTAACATTGGACCCTATGGGGGAAAATCACATTTTCATCCTGCAAATTCAACCAAGCTTTACAGGAATTATACATGGAATGTTCTTCACAAAGATTGGTCATTTCGTTCTGAATCCATGAAAAACTTGAACGCTAGCATTGATTATATAGTTTTAACATTGAACCTTATTGGATTTCATCATTTGCACTGAAACTATTATAGTAAATTTAAGTAAACTATACTGGAATGATGTAAGGAAGGTGCTTGTCTAAGATTGCTCATTTTGTTCCAATTCCACAAACTTGAGCTGTGGCCGAATGGCGACCAATTATGCCCCCGCTCACTGAACCCTGGATCAATATGGCAAAGTGCAAATTTAAGTGTGTGTGGACACAATACAGTGTTGATACAGTACAAGTATGGACCAATGATAAAACTCCCCCCTTTTTTACACAAAATATACAAGCTCTTATCCCGTAAATAATTTCTGTGGGTGCTCACTTTTTCCAGTTTTCATAACAACAACAGCCATTTCAAAATTCTGAGAGCCTGAACCATTTCTGTGGGTGCAAGGAAACCTTCCTGTAAAGTTTCATCCAATTTGAGACACTTTGAACTTTCCCGCCTTTTTCCAGTTTCCATGGCAACAGCAGCTATTTTGAAAATTCTGAGACCAAAAATCATTTCTATGGATGTTAGACAACCTCCCTGTAAAGTTTCATCCAATTTGAGGCACTTTGAATTTTCCCGCCTTTTTTCAGGTTCCATGGAAACCACAGCCATTTTGAAATTTCCAAAAGATGTGTGTGTGTGTGTGTGTGTGTGCATCTACTTAATTTAAGTTAGATTCCTTTGAAGTAGTTGGAATTTGCATGCCAAGTGTGTGAAAAACATCAAAAGTTTTGTTTTTTATTAGTACGGACAGACAAGGGTAAAACAATATGCCCCCCCGACTTTTAGCCGCGGGGGCATAAAAACATGACTGCAAGCATGAAAAATGTCTATTGGAATCAGATCCTGAAACTGCTGAAACAAATTCAAACAAACTTTACAGGAATGATGTATGGAAGGTTCTTTATAAAAATTGCTGATTAAGTCCTGATGTGTAAAAAAATGTGGTCACCATCAAGTAACGTAGTTTAATGTTGGAACCCATGTGAAAATCATCATTTTCATTATCTCCACTGAAACTACTAAGAAATTCAATTAAGGTGTCTGCAGGGTATTAGTTTCCTATTATAGAATTTTGTGAAATTTTCTGTGGAGAAACATAATTGTATATTTGTTCAAAATTTAAAATAAAATTTGGGGGTCACCGTGCATGTAAGCACAAAAACTGAAATTGATAATTTCCAGATTTTACATAGAAATGAAAAGGAAAATGATTATGTGAGAGGATAGCCTGAAAACTCTATTATAGATTTTGTTCATACTTTGCATGTGTTTTGAAGTCATTATATAGTTTACATATTCAAAATAAAAATCAAGGGTTACCGTTGAAATAAGAGAGAAAAATTGCAAAATGTTAATTTGTCTAGTGATATCTATGTTAAATAATTTTATCAAATTATCTCCCTTGCATAATTTCTGTGTTCTGCAAATCAAGCAACAGATTTAAAGCTACTGTGTTTTTATTCGCATTTTTGATATTGAAATGTTGTAAAAGTTATAAGGAATAAACATTTTAAATGCTTCGGAACTTTCTTTTCATTTAAGATAACTATTTTGTTAAATTTCTTAATAAATGAAACCTAAATGAACAAGTATTAGACAAAAATGGCGGAATAATACCACTGAGACACCTTAAACTATACAGGAATGATAATTTTGGAGTCCTCCACAGGAATAGCTCATTTTGTTCTGATCCTATTAAAACATGACCCCAGCTATGCCAGAGAAAAACATGTTAACATTTGACCTTGTGGGAAAATCATCATTTTCTTCATCTGCCCTGAAAATTTTGAAGCAAACTTAAGTAAACTGTATTTGAATGATATATGGAAAGTCCTTTACAAAGATTACGTATTTCAGTGGGATCTGACAGAAAAAAGAAACCATTGAAGCCAATTCAAAAACATTTTAGACCCTATTGGTAAAAACCTCAGTTTTGGTCATTGGCATGGCTTAATGGCATTTTGTCAGCTGAGAGATAGTCTCTGAGCCTCTAGTACTTTGTGTCCAAGTTGCATCATATTGACAAAATTGGAAGACTTTGCAGGGTAAAGTTCACCAAGACAGAATATTTCATCTTGCATCACTATTTCTTTAAGGTCACTTGAAGAGCTAAATGAGAGATTTTTAATGTGAAGAGTATTTGGCACTCTGTCTCTATACATGTCCAAAAATAATTGACCCATTTTACTTGGCAGGCTGAGTTGCTACGTCCCAAATCCAGGGAAAAGTACATTGTGAACATCTTTGATTTTGTACAAAGCCCATTTTTTCCATTTGTTGTATAGCCTACTGGAATACAAACAAATATACATGGTATACAGGAAAGTAGATACCTGTATGGCATGGCAGTAATTGGTATAGGGTGCATTTCTACTACTTAGCCTTCAACAGTATGCAGGATACAACTCACTATAATTAGAAAAAATGAAAGGATATGGAGTGAATGTACATGTGACAAAAACGCACACGATACATAGAAAACTCAAGTTTATCAAGGACAGTGCTTTTATTCCTGTCTACATCTTGATGTCGCCCGAGGGTCTTCAACCAGAGGTGAACAATATACACCCCCTCAAGCGAGATCAAGAAGCATGACCAACTCAAGAGAACCCTAACAATATAAAAAACTTGCTTGATATAACCCTTCCTAACAGAGAAACTTGTGGATATTCACATAACCTATGAAGATACCAGTAGTTCCATGCTCTCTGTACAAACATCAAAGTTTATGCAAGTGGCCTGGAATCTTTTGCTTTGCATGGTTAAATTTTACTAATGATCATCCTGGTTGATTAAAAACTTCCTTTTGGATAGGATTAGACTTACCCCATTTCTTCTTTTTAGCTCACTTTGCTATAGCCAAGATGAGCTTTTGCCATCACCCTGCGTCTGTCATCCGTCTGGCATAAACTTTTCATTTATAGATTTTCTCCTCTGAAACTACTGGTCCAATTACCAATAAAGGGCTACACCGAGTGCAGCATGATACGACCGCAGCATGTCGACCACTGAAATTTGATCAATTGTAGTTTGAAGAGAATGTGGACACAGGAAAGAGCTTGACACAATAATTAGATCGACACAATAAGAATTTATAACCTGGACACAAATTAGGGAAAATAATAAAAACTAGCCCTTTTGATCCCTTAGTGTTTGGAAACAGTAAGAGCTAAACAAAGTCTGGTGACTACCAACTAAATCTTAAATTAAAAGAAATTCCAGGAAAAAATCCCATTGAAATCTGATAAAAAACAAAATTTTATTTGAACAAATGCAATTTTGGCTGTGTTTGGCCCCTTTGACCCCTTATAGCACGGAAATAGTAAGAGCTACACCAAATTGGTTGTTACTACTAAAAGATTACAACAAAGGGAATCCAAAGAAAAAATCTCATCTAAATCTTATTAAAAATAAAGATTTTACATATTTTTAAAAATTGCATTTTTGGCCTTTTTGACCCCTTAAAGCTTTGAAACGGTAAGAGCTATGCCAAATCGGTTGGCATATTACTGAAAGCTTACAACAAGAGGAATCCAAAGAAAAAAATCCCATTGAAATCCGATGAAAAATAAAATTTCAGGTAATCTGCTTCTTTGCAATTTTGGCCCCGTTTGGCCCCTCATAGCTCAGAAAGGAAACAAATTATAAAAAATCTGAACAAACAGCTCTATATTAATTTTTCATGAGGAATCCATTGCAAAAAACTGCATTAAAATCGGACAAAAATAAAAAAAAAAAAATTTTGAATTTCCCCCTTTTTGGACCCCCTTTATCTCATGAACGGAACATGCAATGTGAAATCTGTTGACATACTACAGATTTCAAATTTCCTAAGGAGCACACTGAAAGAAACCCCATCAAAATCCAATATATAATAAAGATTCTACAGCCACATATGTGAAAACATCCAATTTAACCCTTTTTGGCCCCTTTTTAAAAAAATGGGTGGGGCCACAATGACAATAAAGGGCTACGCCAAGCACAGCATGTCGACCACTGAAATTTCAACAAAAGTAGTTCAAAGTGAATGTGGACACAGTAAAGAGCTTGACACAAAAATTAGATGGACACAAAAAGAAGCTTGACACAGTTATTAGCTGGAAACAAACTAGGGAAAAAATCAAAGCTTTTTGATCACTTATTGATAAAAAAAAATGTAAGAGCTATGCAAAATAAACTAAAAAAACTAAAAAAACTAAAACTTTACATCCATAGAAATCCAAAGAAAAAAATTCCATTGAAATCTGATGAAAAATAAAGATTTGACATATTTAGAAAAATTGCAATTTTTGCCCCTTTGACCCTTTGTAGCTCGGAAACGGTAAGAGCTACAACAAATTGATTGCATACTACTGAAAGCTTAGATCAAGAGGAATCCAAAGAGAAAAATCCCATCTTAATCCGATAAATAATAAAGATTTGACATATTTAGAAAAAATGCAATTTTGGCCCCTTTTACCCCTTGTAGCTCCGAAACAGTAAGAGCCACGCCAAATCTGTTACCATAATACTGAAAGCTTAGATCAAGAGGAATCCAAAGAAAATATTCCCATCGAAATCCGATGAAAAATAAAGATTCGACATATTAAGAAAAACGCAATTTTGGCCCCTTTGACCCCTTGTAGCTCGGAAACGGTAAGAGCTACGCCAAATCAGTTGACACACTGCTGAAAGCTTAGATCAAGAGGAATCCAAAGAAAAAAATCCTATCGAAATCCAATGAAAAATAAAAATTCTACATAATCTGCAAATTCGCAATTTTAGCCCTGTTCGGCCCCTCATAGCTGGGACAGGAAACAAGTTACCACAAATCTATTAGCTAAGCGCCATATTAATTTTTCGCAAGAAGTTCATTGAAAAAAACTGCATCAAAATCGGACTTAAAATAAAAAAAAAAAATTTTGGGGGGGTCTGCCCCTGTTAGGGCCCATATATCTCGTGAGACGTACATGCTACTTGAAATCCGTTGCCATACCTCAGTTTGGAAATTTCCTCAGGATCACACTGAAACAAACCCCATCAAATCCAATAAATAATAAAGATTCTACAGTCAAATATGTGAAAACACCCAATTTCACCCCTTTTTGGCCCTTTTCTAAAAGGGGCAGGCAATCAACTCAAAATTAAAACCTCTGTTTATGCATGTGCCAAGATACATCATACTAAATTTTCATAATGATCTGTCCACAGACGCTGACGACGCCAACACCATACCATTATACGACCGCAAAATTTTTGCAATCGTATAAAAACTTATCCAAGCCTTCCTTTTATGCCAAGGAGCATTTAGGTCAAATTTCATAAGAATTGACCAACAGAAACATAAGTTTTTGAGCAAAAACAAAAGTGTCTACAGACGACGAGACTACTACAGCACCATACCATTATACGACCGCAAAAAATTTTGCATTTTTGCGGTCGTACAAAAACCAAACCTGGTCAAAATAGTCCTTAGATGGTCCATTAAAGTGTTTTTCAGGTCAGCACTAATCCAAGATGGCCGCTGATTTATAATTTGACCTTGTTGGAGAACACATTCAAAATTATTCTCATCTGAAACTCTCAAGTCAATATAACAGAACTTGGCCACAATAATCCTGATATGATCCCCTTCAGAAAAACATTTTCATGTTGGAGTTATATCCAAGATCACCGCCAGCAGGAAACAACATTTAACATTTTGACCTTATGGAAACAGTGATAAACATGTGATTTAAGTATTAATCACAAGACTTGGCCATTCCATCTAATTTATATTCATAATTGCATTTCTAAACAGAGAACAAGACAGGTTTAAAACTGCATTTAATGTCAATCATTCAGTCCAAAAGATATATCGAAGAGAAGCAACTCCTTACAATTTGGTGATAAATAAGAAATATCTATGATTTTGACATTATCATCTATCATAGAAAGTTCAAGACAGCCTTAGATCAGGTTTGAGTTGAAATAAATGCTAAATGTCGAACAACACTACATCCTTCTTATAAAAAGCTTTGTTCAGATAAGTTATCTACATTTCAAGATGTTTCAATATTAGTTCTCTTAACAGATGTTGAATTAATCCAAGTGTATTTATAATACATGTGCATATTGTATGGGCATTTTACAACAAATAATACTTTCCATGATTTCTTTTTATTAGTTTATTTTTTTTCAGTATGTTTTGTACATTAAAAGCATAATACTTATTGGTATAATGATGCCAAAACATGAATAAGGTATGGGTTACCAACACTTTGCACATAACTTTTGTGCTCTAGTATTATTTTATGATATATTTGTGTCAGATGGTTTGAATGTAGTAAATTAAAAATACACATTAAGTAAAGTTTTTAAACAAGAGGCTCTCAAGAGCCTGAATCGCTCACCTGGGTCCTATGCAGCACTGTAATTCCAAATTGATGGTCCATCTTTGGTGGTGTATGTACATAAAAATAGTAATGGTGGATTACATGATACCCCGCCACGTTTCACAAAATTTGTAAGTAAAAAGGGCATAATTCCAGGACAATGTGTACCAATGAGCCCAAAATTATACTTGGCCTGTGTTTTGAGGTAAACAATTTACATACCAAGTTTGAAGACAGTATATTATTTCATTCACAATTTATGAGTACGAAACCCTAAAATTTGCAAAATTTCAAAGTTTCAAGGGGCATAACTCCAGAACCCCTTGGACCTCTGAACCAAAAATCGAACTTGACCTGAGTCTTGTGGTAAACAACTCACATATTATTAAGTTTGAAGACCTTGCGTTATTTCACTCACAAGTTATCAGTCGGAAACCCTAGAATTCACAAAATTTCAAAGTTTCAAGGGGCATAACTCCAGAACTCTTGGACCTCTGAACCCAAAATTGAAATTGACCTGAGTTTTGTGGTAAACAACTTGCATACCAAGTTTGAAGATCTTGTGATATTTCGTTCACAAGTTATCAGTCGGAAACCTTCGGGGGACGGACGGACGGACGGACACACGACTGAGGGTATCACATAATACCACGCCACTTCGTGTGGCGGGGTATAAAAATCAGAAACTGTTTATAATTTAATTAAAATTGTTCAAGCAGTTTCAGAGAAGATTTTTGAATGCAGTTTCCAACTAAAGGGGCTTGTGTTAATCTACGTTTCCTGCTGGCAGCTATTTAACATAAAACTTTGAAGAGGGTCACCCTAGGACTGTCATATCAAAATTGTACTGAAATTCTTCAAGCAGTTTCAGAGGAAAAGATCTATTTATGCATTTCCCATTGGGTCCAATGTTAAACTAAGTCTTGCTACTGGTGGCCATGTCGGGGGACAAATCAGCACCAAAGTAACAAACTTGGTCAAAGTCTCAAGTTTCATATATGCAATGTTTAAACTGAATCCATTCAGGGGTTTTCTATTATATCTTGGTATGCATTTCCCTTTAGAGTCCAATTCTAAGTCAGCACCTCATAAGCATCATTAATGCCAAGTATGGGTCAAAGCAATTCAAAAAGAAGTTCTTTGTATGCTTTTTCCCATTGGGCCCAATGTTAAAATTTAGTTCCCCACTGGCAGCCATGTTGGATGACGGATCGGCAACAAAGTATCAACACTTGGTCAGCACCTCATAAGCATCATTTATGCCAAGTTTGGTTCAAATCCCTTCTTTTATTCCCAAGAAGACATTTTTGTTTGCATTTTCCCATAGGGTCAAATGGTAAACTACGTTCCCCGCTGGCGGCCATATTAAAAGAGGTTGGAAAACTGTGTTCAATAAAATGTAGTCCTTGACATGCTGAACAGTTTTGCAATTTAAACTTGACCTCAATCTCAGTTTTTGAAACATAGGACAAAAAGTAAAAAATCACGAAAATTTGACCAATAAAGGGCCATAACTCATATATAGGTACTTGGATTTTATTCAAAATTTCCATGTGGGTAGATATTAACATGCTGAACATTTTTCAAATTTAATCTCTATTTATTATAGTTTTTTTATTTAAAAATAAAAAACATAAAAATTTTGAAAATTTTACAGAAAAGGGGCAATAACTCTCATCAGTTTTTCTTAATTTCAGCATGGGTAGATGTTGTAATGCTGATCATTTTTACTCATGTCAGATTTTTGATATCTGTAACAGTTTTTGAGTTATTTACCAAAAACTGTAATTTACCCCTATGTTCTATTTTTAGTAATGGCAGCCATGTTGTTTGACCTAAGGCACAGAAAATAATAATAAATTTGAAACATGATACCCCAAGGATAACTCAGCTGAAGTTTGGTTCCATTTGACCCAGTGATTTCAGAGGAGAGGATTTCTGAAAGTGAGCTAACGATGGACGAACTGACAAAGGATGCCAAGTGGTGGCAATAGCTCATCTTGGCATAGCCAGTTGAGCTAAAAAGCTGCAAATGATGTTTTCAGTCATAAAAGGTCAAGATATACATTGAAGTCAGATGTTCTGCAAGTATTGCAAAGTATTACATAGGCATCAACCAGTTCAATAAATTTGTACCACATAAAAAATGCTGAGGTGTGAGGTGTTGTCATTGAATTTACTTCCATTAACTGCATATCAATAACAAAATACCAAAGTTACTACAATTACAAATGATAAGGTATTCCCTTGATTAATATTAGCCTGAGAGTATAAAGACCATTACTTTGCATAATATGCAAGCTTGGTTTTTTTCATACATCAATTCAAATATACATTACATATCAGAAAAGTGTGAGATAAACTAGAACTGTTGCTGAATGGCATGCTCAAATGAATACTGAATCACTATTGTAAGTGCAAACTTAAGTGTGTTTGGACATAACACAGTTGTTGATACAGTACAAGTATGGATACAACGATACTCCTACCACTTATTCAAGTATACAAAACTGAAAATTCTGAGCCCCAAAATTATTGCCATGAGTGTTAAGCAACCTTGCTGTAAAGTTTCATTATTTGAGTTACTCTGATTTTTCCTGTCCTTTTCCAGTTTCCTTGGCAATGGCAGCCATTTTGAAATTCTGAGCCTCCTAAATCATTTCTTTGTGTGCTGGACAATCTTCCTGTAAAGTTTTATCCAATCTTTGATTTTTCCCACATTTTCCAGTTTCCTTGGCAATGGCAGCCATTTTAAAAATTCTAAGCCCCAAAATCATTTCTATGGCTGCTATGGATGCTACACAAACCTTCCTGTAAAGTTTCATCCAATCTGAGGCACTTTCAATTTTCCTGCATTTTCATCCATGGCAACTGCAGCCATTTTCAAAATTCTGAGCCCTAAATCATTTCTTTGAAAACATCTAGAGTTGTGTTTTTATTTCTACGAACAGACGGACAGACAAGGGTAAAACAATATGCCCCAAAACTTTTTATAGTGGGGGCATAAAAAACATCTGAATGAAAATTACCTAGAATACAAGCCTATGACTCCTTGTGATATTAGGACTACACAAAGTGCAGCAAGATACAAACCCAGCACACTGATATTGACAAAAACTAAGTATGGACATTTAAGACACCAGAAGATAAATCAAATCCAAAAGGTAATTCATGGAAAAATAAACTGCAAAATTAAATATACACCTATTAAATACTCTAGGAAAGCTTAACAGACTAGTTTTTCAGTATTTTTATTTGCCTGTTTATTAAAATTTAGGTCACAGACAAAAGCATACTGTCAAATTCTGATAAAGACCAACCTATATAGTTACTAAGAAAATGACATAATCACAAGAACTTTATATGCTCAACAGACCCTGAGATCGAGGTCAAGGACAAAAACCATATGACAGCAAGTCATGTACTACCTAAGACCAACCTACATACCAAATATTATTAGATCACTAATAGTTATGGTGAAGCTTAACTAATCCCAAAAACTTAAACATGTTCATTGGACCATGAAATTGAGGTCACTGACAAAAGCCATATAGCAGACTGTCATGTACTATCCAAGACCAAATTATATACCAATGTCATTGACCTACTACTTATAGTTACTAAGAAAATGACCTAATCACAAAAACTAAACATGTAAGTATGTCGCCGTCATCATACTATGTATGCCTATGTCTGGCTTTCTACGCCTTTAGTCGCGGGCGGGACAAAAAAATGAGTAAACCAAACTATCATAATTTATCTACTAGCTAAATAACCACTCAGTATGTCCAGGAATTGACAAAAAAATCAGGATCACTGCAAAAAGTAATCGTTGTAGGGTCTAATAATACTGGATAATGAGTGGCACCTTTGTTAACCAAGGGAAAAATATAATATCTGCTTGAACTTTGGGATGGTAAAAAAAAATCAAGAAAAACAAAAATCTTGCATAACTTGTCATTTTACCTCTTAACAAATGTTGCTATAATGTACAGTATAATTGATTTTAAAATCACAATGAAATAACACAAGTGATGTATATATACAAATGTATCACAGATAATATGGCACATATCACAATGGTATCTCCAACAAAATAATCAACAAAAATCTCAGGCTTTAAAAACATACAATGCCTCTGTACATGTATATATTAATTTCTAAGTGGAATGTACATGTATGATTGGTTTGAAGTGATAATGTTTACTTCATATTTTCACATTTCACAAAGTAGGCTGCAAATAATATAAAAATATTACTTGAAATGTACATGTATCAAACAATAAACCTAGAACTGTTTATAACATTAACCTATGTCAATCGTATTGCAGCTTTGTATGAACTAGAGTAAATTCAAACACTACACTCCTAACTCAAGGTGTGGACAATAACTATACAGCTACTACTAAGGTTGTTCAAATAAGCACCCTTCCACCTTTAGTTAATTACCACATTTCTACATTTCAGCTTAAATAATATCATTCTAGTTATTACCATCTCCCCATTAGCTAGTTATCAAAGTTATCCCATTCAGCCAGTTCTAGTTATCACCATCCCTCCTTCAGTAATTATGACACTCTCCCTTTTGGTGTATCATCATATTACTCCCCTTCAGTTTAATGACACTTTTATCATCACCCTTCCCACATTTAGCTTACTATCACCATCCTAGTTTATTGCTACCCATCTTCCTTTCAACTAATCATCCTCCTTCTCCCTCTCAGCTTATAATCATACTTCTTTATCTCCCTTTCAGCTAATCATCACCATTCTCCCCTTCAACTTCAAGAGGCTCACTCCTGATATTGTTTATATCAAGGATTTCTTGAAACCTATTGATTAAGCATTGTGGACTAAATGAAATAGTAAAAAGAAATATATAGGTCCGTGTGCTTTTAAAGGAGATATATGACATTTGGTGGGAAATGTATTTCTCTGGATTTTCCCTTAGTTTAACATTAGGACTATTTTTTGTCTAAAAGGTACGAGGTTATATCAAGGATTCTATGAAAACTTGTCAGGAGTCTTAATTTGACCTATATAAGACATTCATGAAATAAAAAGTGGGTGTCCGTGTGCGAAATTCTTTCAGCCATTGAACTGGAGAAAACCAAAGGAGTTCCGAAATCTGACCCAAATTCAAAAATGTGATATCACACCTCTCCCTTTGCTTCATCATCATCCTTCTCTTCAGATTACTGTCACTTTTCTCCTTTATACAAACAAATGTAGCTAATTGTCACCCTCTTCATCTTCAGTCTATTGTTACCCATCTTCCATTCAGCTAATTATCTCCCATCTCCATTCTCTCTTGCATCTTATCATCATCTTTCACCCTTTCAGTTTATCATCACCAATTTCACCTGTAGCTTATTTCCACTCTTCTCCCCTTAAGTTCATTGCTACCCTTTCTCCCTTTCAGCTTATCTTTACCTTTCTCCTTTTCAGCTAATTATCAGAATTCTCCCTTTCAACTAATTGTCAGCCAAACCCCTTCAACTTATTAGCATTTTCCTTCCCCTTCTAGGATCAAAGTTCTGTATAAATTATGCATAATTTCAGGTCAAAATTCACAAAGAAACATAATACCTACTGAGTAGATTTATAAGAACTGTTACACCGCTGGAAATTAAGTACAGCACTCCTTACTTTAGAAAGTAAGGCTGAAATGGGAATTGTGTGTACAACAAATGCAATCATTTTTACCTATATTTTTTTTTTAAACAGTCATCAGCTGAGAAATAAACATGATCATATAAAACCCATGTAATATAAAATGTAGCCTAATGATATCCTGGTATTTACTACCAAGGCAAACTTCCATACATACTAATGAAATACCTTTTTGGTATAGAAATCTAGCTAATTATATTGTTATGTGATGTTTCCACAGGTGAGGTAAAATACCAATTAAAAATACTTGCAATATTGATAATAATAGTGATTTTAATCAATCTTATGCTGATCATCATTCAACATTACTCTGATAAATCATGCATTATCTTACATTTATTTTAAGTATTTGATGATGTTCAGAATGATTCCCTCAAACAAAACAATTTCTTGATGACAGATATTATGAACAACATGAGTAATGCCCAATCAAGAATTGACATTTCAAAGCCATAGATACTCTATGGACTTCTGGTGCCAAATATATTATTGATATTATGGATGAGGATCCCAACAACTACATCTTCTAACAAACAACCTTAAATAAGTTCATAGTATTTACAAGTTTTAGGATCATAATAACAATTAAGACATGGATCGTACATCAGATCAAGTTCTTCTTCATTATCTGTATCTTGTGTTCTTGCTGTATTTTGATCTGCAACAGCAGAAAAATCATGTAAAACACTAAAGACTCCATATGAGGCATAATAGTACAATGTTACACATGTAAAATATGGAACAAACATATATACATATAGAATTATTATATGCAGATGGAAGTGGAATATTGCAAATTACTAGTTCTTAAATAGAGATATAAAAATTTTGCAAAATTTTGCCAAGCCAATAAGTACATATTTATCTTGACTATTCATTATCTCAGAAAAACCAACAATTTTTCTGTTATTATATATATGAACTGGTTAAATTTATATCTTTCAGAGCAGAAAAAAGTGCAATTTAACAAAAAGTGAAACTCATCACCTATTTCTCCCTTATTAAATAAATCACAAATTCATTCAGAGGTCCAGAAAATAAAGGAAATGTCAAATTAAGTCCCCTTTGCAGTGTTGGACAATAATTCTATTTCTAAATGCACCTTCTCATGAGGTGTCTTTCCTGTGTTAGTTTAAATCTTAAAGCTATATTAAGTCCACCACACTATGTCCAAATCCTTGTACTCTAAAAGACTCTTACACTATGAAAGTACTTCTATTTGACTGGACAAAAGGAACCACTCTAACATTCTGAAAGACTACACTTCCCAAAAATGCAAATCAGAAATCCTATATATGGCAAGTCCCCCATATGTAGTACGATTTTATATACATGTATATACATAGTGAAAGCTAATTTTGCTTTGAAGGAAAAACCAATATTACTAAAGACAACAAGTATTTTGTTTACTTAAAATCAATACTTACCTTTTCTAGGTGAGGAACTGCTAAGAGAAAAGTCTTCTGTTGAGTTGGCAAGTTCATGTGGTAATACTATAGGAGGACTAAATACACCACTCCAATCCCTAAAATTAGTAAACAAATTCAGATAAACCCTGACATTATATTTTCAGAAACTTTGGTATGGTTGGTAAACCTTCCATCCAAATATCTTACTCTGCTCAGAGTGTAAATGATAAAATGCAATGGGTTGAAAATAAACTGTTTGTACACCACAATTTGAAAATTAAATCACTTTACTCATAATTGATTAATATCTGTGATGGTGAAAAGGTCACCTGTACTTCTTTTGCCAACTGAAGAAGTCAAAACTGTGGAAATGTTTTTTTTTTTCACTTTATTCCTTTTGTTTACTACAAGCACTTTCAAAAATTAAATCATATATCATCAATAACTTTTTTCTTCGAAGATTCCACTGAGTAGTATTATCCCATCAAATTGCAATACTACCCTGTGTCCGATTATACTTTGAACATCAATTCTCTAATTGTTTGGTTTATTTACAATTATTGAATACAAAATATGTTTAAGTTGAGAAGTCATATTATCTCTGTCAAAATACCCTATGGCAGTTCCCCAAAATGAACACCAATTTTTACGAGTACATGCATCACTGATTTTCACACAGGATCTGTTTAGTCATGTGAATTATAAAAGTACAAGTGTATTGGGACTGCCATCAAAGGTCAGAGAATTTTAAGAATACAAAATGGCCATAAACTGAGTTTGTTTGTTTTGTCCTATTTGTTCACCATTGTATTCCACTAATTTACTGATCTTTAGAATACACAATGGCCATAAACTGAGTTTGTTTGTTTTGTCCTATTTGTTCACCATTGTATTCCACTAATTTACTGATCTTTAGAATACACAATGGCCATATACTGAGTTTGTTTTGTTTTATCCTATTTGTTCAGCATTGTATTCCACTAATTTACTGATCTTTAGAATACACAATGGCCATAGACTGAGTTTGTTTTGTTTTATCCTATTTGTTCACCATTATATTCCACTAATTTACTGATCTTTAGAATACACAAAGGCCATAGACTGAGTTTGTTTTGTTTTATCCTATTTGTTCACCATTGTATTCCACTAATTTACTGATCTTTAATTAATGTGTATAATTTGATAATATATGTATGGTAAGGTGAGCCTCAAAGGTAGAAATGTTTATTGCAACACTATTATCAATAGTTATTATGCATGTATACATTTTGTTATAGTTCATTTTTATGCTGAATACAATACAAACTATATAAGTTTTGTTCAAAAGGAATATGTTCAGAACTGTAGGTATACCTTGGATTTGATGACATGGTATCTGTACTTAATCTTCCTTTCATCTCGTCTTGAAAGTTATGAGGATTATTTGGCTACAAAAAAATAATGTTTCTTTTGAATAAAACAGCTACAATGAAAACAGCCAGAGAAGAAAGAACATACAGTGGTAAAAAATATTTAAAGCCTTGGATTTAATCTTTTATCCTAATTATTATGAAATTGTGTAAAATATTAATGAAATTTTTGTTCATAATTGCTAAAGGGAATACGAGCCCATTTTCAGAAGCAGTCTATATCATCCTTGGGTTTTATCCATGGAAACACCCCAAACAAGTTTAAATATTTTTGCATATAAGATGATATTTTCTTGGTCAAATGTACAAAATTTTATCAGCTTCTAATTATTTATTTTAAGCCATATAAGCAACTTATCGAAAATGAAAGAAAAGTAAAGAGTACAGTTCCCGTCAAAATTTTAATGTCTTATATATCAAAAACAAGAATATGTGTCTAACAGACACAATGCCCCGCCTCACAACTGTTTTGAAGAATGGTATATTTCGTGATCAGTAAAGCATGAAGTTGGTTGCATGGATATATTCTTATTACGATTTTTGTTTAATTATACCCTAATAGTTATTTCATAAAATTCAATGATAATAGCATACATCCTTCAAAGAAAAAAAAAATTAAACCTACTGGTATGGATAAACCTTAAACTATCTCCCTTTTTCCATGATCAGTGAAGCATGAAGTTGGTTGCATGGGTAAATATATATATATAATATTTTTTATTTATTCATATCCTAACGTGTATCTATATAAAGAGTAATGCATACATCCCTCACAGAGAAAAACTTCAAACTGAGGGTAAACCTCATACTACCCCCCACCCTATTTTCCATGATCACTGAAGCATGAAGTTGGTAGCATGGATAAATTTTTATAATGATTTTTGTTTAATTAGACGCTACGTGTATTTATGTATAGTTTAATGATAGTAGCATACATCCTTCACAGAAAAAAAATTCAACCTGTGGGTAAACCTCATAATATCACACTTTTTTTGTGATCATTGAAGCAAGAACTTGGTTGCATCGGTAAAATTTTATAATGACTTTTGTTTTATTAGATGCTAATGTGTATTTATATAAAGTTTAATGATAATAGCATACATCCTTCACAGAAAATAAAACTTAACCTGTGGGTAAACCTCATACTATCATGCTTTTTTCCCTGTGATCAGTGAAGCATGAAGTTGGTTGCATGGGTAAAATTTTATAATGAATTTTGTTTAATTAGACAACAATGTGTATTTCATGCTTTATATAAAGTTTAATGATAATAGCATACATTCTTCACAGAAAAAAATAAAGGGCTACGCCGAGCACAGCATGATATGACCGCAGCATGTCGACCACTGAAATTTCAACAAAAGTAGTTTAAAGTGAATGTGGACACAGTAAAGAGCTTGACACATTAATTAGATGAACACAAAAAGAAGCTTGACAGTTATTAGCTAGGAAAAAAATAGGGAAAAATTCAACCCTTTTGATCACTTACTGATGTAAAAAACGTAAGAGCTATGCAAAATATGTACTATCAACTAAACCTTAACATCCATAGAAATTCAAAGAAAAAAATTCTATCGAAATCTGATGAAAAATAAAGTTATGACATATTTAGAAAAATGGCAATTTTGGCCCCTTTGACCCCTTGTAGCTCGGAAACGGTAAGAGCCACGGCAAACTCGTTGCCATACTTCTGAAAGCTTAGATCAAGAGGAATCCAAAGAAAAAATCCCATTGAAATCTGATGAAAAATAAAGATTTGACATATTTAGAAAAATTGCAATTTTGGCCCCTTTGACCCCTTGTAGCTCGGAAACGGTAAGACCTACACAAAATCGGTTGGCATACTACTGAAAGCTTAGATCAAGAGGAATCCAAAGAAAAAAATCCCATCAAAATCCGATGAAAAATAAAAATTCTACATAATCTGCAAATTCGCAATTTTGGCCCCATTCGGCCCCTCATAGCTGGGATAGGAAACAAGTTATCAAAAATCTAATAGCTGAGCACCATATTAATTTTTCACAATGAATTCATTAAAAAAACTG
>MJUU01049941.1:58898-74310 GCA_002080025.1 Modiolus philippinarum
GACGGACGGACGGACGGACGGACGGACAGACGGAGGGTATTACAATATCCCCGAACTTTCTTCGAAAGTGCGGGGATAATGAACAGGATCTTGTGATGTAATCTATATTTAGATTATATACATGTACGTGATAATATTATAAAAATAGTATCTGCTAAGGTAGACTAATTACATTTTTAGCTAATACTCACAAAACATTTCAAGTGAGTATATCTGTAAGACTCAGATCGACGTCCGGCCTCAAATCGAGGTCCGATTCTCAGATCGATGTCCATCCTACACGTCATAATGTTGAACCCCCCAAAATCGACGTAATTTCCTATAGATTCTCAAATAGACGTCCATTCTCAAATTGACTTCCTTTTTCACTTTCTCAAATCGACGTCTTTTAGTGGGTGACGTCATGTTTATTGCTGAAATCGAACATTGCTACATGCATGTCTTTCTTGCTGATCAACAAGCATGAAAAATAAGACAAATAACTCTAACAATCACTGTCATCCGTTGTCTGACAAGGAGACGAGATAGACTA
Organism: Modiolus philippinarum; assembly: GCA_002080025.1. NCBI lineage: Eukaryota > Metazoa > Mollusca > Bivalvia > Mytilida > Modiolidae > Modiolus > Modiolus philippinarum. The sequence continues at coordinate 59,431 of MJUU01049941.1, forward strand.
TATCAACGACAACAAAGCACTCATCAATTTCTATTGTATAAAAACTTGGCAAATCGGATCAGGAGATTTTGGCATTAATACAGATGGCTAGAATAATAGTTAATTGTTTTTACTATAGTTCCATAGGGTTAGTTGCAATCTGTGTGTGTATCTGTATATTTATTTTTTCCTATAAATGCAAGCTTGAAATTAATATATCCCACTCCTCATCGAGCATGAGATGTCTTATTTTGGTGTGTGGGTGTAGGTCCATTCGAAACAAATTTTCGTCGCAATTGTCTCTCTAACTATTAAAGATATAAATCTCTAATTTTTTTTATATCCATATTGTGGGTAGCTGCAGAACCATAGCTCTATACAAATGTAGGTCCTTTTTATATTTTTTTTTGATTTGGCAGACCACAAGGACCATAAGAGCTACAGTTTCTCAGCTATATTGTGGGATGCATTTCTAAACCTGTCGGGCTTCTATATCCTCACCCTGTTTACCAACTTTGTTAATTTCTGCAACTTATAGCATTAATCATTTAGTAATTTTAATCGCATAAATTTATCTCAGGACAAATCTGAAATTTGATCATAAGGTTTATATGATCATGACATATCGTGAGATGTATTTCCACTGTCTAGACACTACTTTCTGTTTACCAACTTTTGTCAAATTCAATGGAGGGGGGTTTCACCACCAGAGAAATTCCAAGCTGTAAATTTTTATATTCTTTTTCTATTGGTTTCATTTTCCTTATCCGTAGTTTTGCATTTTCTATATTTTATATTATAGATTCTATAATATCAATTTATCATATTTTATATTCTTTCTTTCAATATTCCTATTTCATCCACACATCTGCAGTTTTTTAGTTTATTTTATTGGTTTTATCAACTCAATTTATTATATTTTATGTTTTTTCTTTAAATGTTCCCATCTTCTATGCTTTGTTCATTAAGTTCTTAAATCTTCTTACACGGTATTATATCTACCATGTTCTAATTTCTAACCAGAGTTGTCAGAAGACAACATAGCTCGCCGGGGATTAGAGTGACCTCAATGCACAATAAATTTGAAAGTCATTCATTTCAGTTATTGCAACGTTTGAAAAAATTTTAAATGTGATATACATGTAAGGAAGTCAAAAGAAAACTCCTACCACTAAAAGAATAACTTCTAGAAGCATGGTTGAAGTTTTTAAAAAAAAGCCCTCAGGGCAAAATCAAGGTCAAAATGTCTACAATGTGGAACCGCCAGAAAGCTCTCATCATATATAAAAAGTCACATACAAAATATGAACACTCTACCACTTAATGTCTACCTTTTAGAAACAAGATTAATTTTTTTTTAAGTTGCCCTTAGGGCTAGGTCAAGGTCAAAAATGTCTAAAAATATGGTGCTGGGAGAATGATATCATCATAACAAAGTCACATACCAAATATGAACACCCTACCATAAAATGTCTGCCTTCTGGAAGCAAGGTTAAAGTTTTGAAAAAATTCTCCTGGGTGCAAGGTCAAGGTCAAAAAGTCTAATAACATAGTGTCACCAGAATGCTATCTTCATAACAAAGCCGCTTAGCACATATGAACATCCTACTACTAATTGTCTATGTTCTAGAAGTAAGGTTAAATCTTTTAAAAATTGCCCTCAGGACAAGGTCAAGTTCATAATGTCTACAAATATGGTACCAACAGCAAGCTCTCATAGTAAGAGAGTATCATACCAAATATGAACATCCTATCACTAATTGACTAGAAGCAAGATTAAAGTTTTTTAAATATTGCCCTCAAGGCAAGGTCAAGGTCAAAATGTCTACAAATATGGTACCCCTACAAAGCTCTCATCATAACAAAGTTGCATTCCAAATATGAACACCCTACCACTAAAATGCATACCCTCTAGAAGCAAGGTTGAAGTTTTTATAAAATTGCCCTAAGTGCAAGGTCAAGGTCAAAATGTCTACAAATTATGGTACCAACAGTAAGCTCTCATGGTATTAAAGGGAGTATCATATCAAACATGAGCATCCTATCACTAAATGACTAACTTCTAGAAGCAAGATTAAAGTTTTTTTAAATGTTGCCCTAAGGGCAAGGTTAAGGTCAAAATGTCTACAAATTATGGCACCCCTACATAGCTCTTATCATCATGCCAAATATGAACACCATCCCACTAAAAGCCTACCTTCTATGAGCAAGGTTAAAGTTTTTTAATAGTTGCCCTAAGGGCAAGGTCAAAGTCAAAATGTCTACAAGTATGGTACCATAAGTATGCTCTCATCATAAGGAAGTCACATACCAAATATCAACATCCTACCTTTTCAGGTCTCCATTCCACAAGCAAGGTTAAAAGTTTTTGCTGACAACACCTACGCCAACACCAGGGGTATGACAATAGCTCTCCGGACATTCGTCCCAGCGAGCTAAAAATTCATGCTTTATAATTTTAAATCAATGAGAAAAGTTTAAAGTAAGTATTCATTGTGCACCATTCTATCGTTTATATATATCCTTTGTCATTGTATTTTCGTGCAATTTTTGTTTTAATGTGCTTTTTATATATTTGAAAATAATGTGGACACCTATCTGAGGAATTTTAAATCTAATAAATATCTGAGAATGTTATTGGACGCTGATTTAAGAAATGCAATAAACTGGATGTAGATCTTAGAACATGACATAATTGGACGTCGATCTGGGAATATGACTTCATTGGATGCTGATCTGAGATTCGGAAATCGATTTGAGTCCAGACGTTGATCGGAGTTTTACATATCTATCAAGTGATTTGAATTGTATGACTTGTGCTGATATCTCAGATATAAACTAGAGCTGTCGCCGAATGGCAGCCAGTTAAAATCCAAAGCTGCCGTTTAAGAAATCATGTGCTGACAAAATTTGTTCCCCCCTTTTTCCAGAAAATATTCAAAAACTAATTAACTCCCCTTCAAAATTTCAGGCAGCAAGCATGTAACTTCATGCACATCTTCAGATGAGGAACTATAACTGTGTAACATTTCATCAAAATCCAAGGAGCCATTTATGAGAAAATGCGCTGACAAGGCTCCCCCCCCCCCTTTCCAGAAAATTATCAAAGACTAATTATCTCCCCTTTAAAATTTCAGGCAGCAACCATATTACTTCATGCACATCTTCAGGTGGTGTACTACGACTTTGCAACATTTCATCAAAATGCAAGGTTAAGGTCAAAATGTCTACAAATTATGGCACCCCTACAAAGCTTCTATCATTAGGAAGTTGCATGCCAACAAGCAGCTGTTTAAGAGAGCATGACCTGACAAAGTTCCTCCCCCTCTTTTTCCAGAAATAATTGAAAGACAAATTATCTCCCCTTCAAAATTTCGGGCAGCAACCATATAACTTCATGCACATCTTCAGATGGTGTACTATAATTGTGTAAGACTTCCAAGCTTCTGTTTAAGAGAACATGTGCTGACCAGGTTTGTTCTCTCCTTTTTCCGAAAAATATTCGAAGGTGTTTAGATATACATCTGCACATATCTGAAGGCTATAATTTTTATTTACCTATTCTTGAATACATCTCCAAATCCTCCTTTGACAATGGATCTGACAGCTGTCGCTGATGTAATACTGATCTATTAAAAATTGCACCAGAACTTATGTTAGAACTTTCTGCTCCTGTGACCAGACCATCTTTGCTGGTTACACTGGCTGATAAGTCGTGAACTCCACCATACCCATCTGGTAAAATTGTAAAAATAAGAACAAGTATAAATCTAAATAATTATGAATGACTCATTTATTACGTTTATAAAATGGCAGCACAATAATATTATAATACATGAATTATTATTACCATATTAAAAGTATACATACATTGTAAAGGATCAGTGTAAGGGAAGACATGTAAATTATATATTTTACAATTATAAATCAGAACTATCAATCATTCTTGTATTTCTCTAGACTAATAATGTACCTTTTTATACCCCCGCTTGTTATACCCCCCGGTTGAAAAGTGGGGGTTTATAGTGATGGGTTTGTCAGTCCTTCCTTCCGTCTTTCCATCGATCTCTTATCCGCTACTCCTCCTGAACCACTGAACAGACTTTCAAGAAACTTTGATGCAGTCTTTGTGACATAATGTAGATGTGCATCTCCTATTTCAGAATTTGATTTGATCAATTTTTGGGGTTTCCCATAGCAAAACATGGACATTGCCATTACATTAGTATTGGGTACCCATCTCTTATCCGCTACTCCTGCTGGACCACTGAATAGATTTTCATGAAACTTAAACACAGTCTTTGTGACATAATGTAGATGTCCATTTCCTATTTCAGAACTTGATTTAATTGACTTTTTGGGTATCCCATAGCAAAACATGGACTTTGCCATTTCATTACAAGTGGGTACCCATCTCTTATCCGCTACTCCTACTGAACCACTAAATAGATTTTCATAAAAATTTGACACAGGCTTTCTGAAATGTGCCGGTCCGTCGGTCCTGACCGGCATTTTTGAGTCTGGACCGGCAAATAATTATCCGTGTCGGACCAGAGGACCGGCAAGAGATTTCATCTGTCCATTGGTTGTTGCCTCTGTTTATTTGCATGTCAATAGAAAATGTTTCAACCGGTCTTTAAAGTATAACATTCCTTGCTTTCTTTATTAAATTTTTGCTTTAGAATACAAGCTTTATCCAATTTTGACTACGAAATCCCAAATGGCTGCCTTCCGATTTTGTACATCAGAACCGGAACGGAGAAAACACGATTTTTTCCGGATTTTCGTCATAATGGTCCAGCAAATTCACTTTCGGTCCGGCAATTTTTCTTGCTTGTCGGACCAAATGACCGGCAGAATTTTTCAACTTTCGGAAAGCCTGTTTGACATAATGTAGATGTGCACCTCCTATTTCAGAATTTGATTTTATTGATATTTGGGTTTCCCATAGCAAAAAAATAGTAATGGTGCATGACATGAAACCCCGCCATGTTTCACAAATTTCAAAGTTTAAAGAGGCATAACTCCAGATCCCTGTGTACTTCTGATGCCAAAATTATACTTGGCCTGAGTTTTATGGTAAACAACCTACATACCAAATTAGTAGACACTTTGTTATTTCATTCACAAGTTAGCAGTCGGAAACCCTAAAATTTGCAACATTTCAAAGTTTGAAGGGGCATAATACCAGAACCCCTGGAACCTCTGAACCAAAAATTGAACTTGGTCAGAGTTTTGTGATAAACAAATTACATACCGAGTTTAAAGACAATATCTTATTTCATTCACAAGTTATCTGTCGGAAACTTTAAAATTTGCAAAATTTCAAAGTTTCAAGGGGCATAACTCAAGAACCCCTTGGACCTCTGAACCCAAAATCGAACTTGGCCTGAGTTTTGCGGTAAACAAGTTTGAAGACCTTATGTTATTTCATTCACAAGTTATCAGTCGGAAACCTTCGGGAGATGGACAGACAGACGGACGCACGCACGCACGCATGACTGAGGGTACCACATAATACCTCCCCACTATGTGTGGCTGCCTATAAAAGTATGGACTTTGCCATTACCTTACAGAAGGGTACCGTCTCTTATCTGCTACTCTTCCTGAACCACTGAATAGATTTTCATGAAACTTTAAGACAGTATTTGTGAAATAGATGTACATCTTCAATTTCCAAAATTGATTTGATTGATTATCAAATGGGGGAGCGGGAGGTATATATCAGTAAGCTTTGCTCAGTTTTTCTACTCTCTTTTTAGGAAGAATTGAATTTTCCTTTTGAGGTAAAATAACAATATATGTAGTGTACACTTGTGAAAGAACAATTCTTTTAACAATTGTTCATCTTGATTTCATAGAAACTGATTGAACAAGAGCTGTTGCCATATGGCAGCCAGTTATACCTCCACTCATTGAACTCAATATGGTAAGTTCAAATTAAAGTGTGTCTGGACCCTATAGAGATGTGGACACAGAAGAAGTGAGTACACAACACAAGAACTGACACAGTTGCAGAGAAAAATTAGATAAAAATAATGTGTGAAGGATGGACAGAACGTCATTAAGTTGGTAAACAGGAGGTAGTAAATCAATACGGGGCAAAAGGGGAGACGCAGTAAAGTACCCTACACTTAAGCTCCATGCTAAATATCAAGTGACTGTCATGTGTAGTTGCTGAGAAAAGAGTGACGAAAAAGTCCAATTTAGGAAATATAAAGTAAAGACGCACAAAGTCAGAAAACAGGAAGTTGTGATTTGATATGGCCAACAATGTGAGACGCAGTATAGGACCCCATACTGAATCATCATACCAAATATCAAGTGGCTGTCATGTGCAGTTGCTGAGTAAAGTGTGACGAAAAAGTCTGAAAAATTAAAAAAAAACAAAGTCGGCAAACAGGAAGTTGTGATTCAATATGGCTGAGAAGGGGAGGCACAGTATAGGACCTCATACTGAAGCACCATACCAAATATCAAGTGGCTGTGACATGTGATTCCTGGGAAAAGTGTGACGAAAAAAGTAAGATTTGGAAAATGAAAAGTAAAAAACAAACAAAGTTGGCAAACAGGAAGTTGTGATTCAATATGGCCGAAAAGGGGAGGTGCAGTATAGGACCCCATACTGAAGCGTAATACCAAATATCAAGTGGTTGTGATGTGTGGTTGCCAAGAAAAGTGTGACAAAAAAAGTCCAATTTGGAAAATGAAAAGTAAAAAACGAACAAGTCGTCATTGAAACAGGAAGTTGTGATTCGATATAGCCGAAAAGGGGAGGTGCAATATAGGACCCAATACTGAAGCATCATACCATCATATATCAAATGGCTGTCATGTGTGGTTGCTGAGAAAAGTGTGACGAAAAATTCCAATTTAGGAAATGAAAAAGTAAAAAACGCACAAAGTCGGCAAACAGGACGTTGACATTCAATATGGCTGAAAAGGGGAGGCACAGTATAGGACCCCATACTGATGCTACATACCAAATATCAAGTGGCTGTGATATGCAGTTGCAGAGAAAAATGAGACGAAATAAAGTGTGACTGAAGGACGGATGGACAGACGGAATGACAGACATAAAGAGGTTAAACAGTATACCCCCCTCCTTTGGAGCGGGGGTATAAAAACAAGTGAACCCTTATATCATATACACAAGGAATTTGGTAATTAAATAACTTTCTTTTCCTACTAAAAATAATACAGAAATCTGTACATGTAGGTCCTGATCAATATTGTATCATTTTTTCTTTTTTGGTATATTATTATTATTATGAAGCTATAAATCAATAAAACATCTTTGCTAAAGTATATATTGTACATAGTATACAGAGATAAATGTTGGCCTTTATAGACCTGACCATACCTCTCATAGCAGACAAGGAGTAATCCAAAAGATTTCATGAGTTTTGAATAGATTATAATCAGAGTATAGATGTATTTAATGAATGTATAAAATTACAATAGAGGGACTGTTGATATTGTTTCAATATTCATGAAACTGCATGAAAATAAACAAATTTAATACAATACCAACCCTCAACTCTTGAGTGAGTATTCCTTGAACCACGACTTGTTGTATTTCCATGCTGAAAATTAAAAAGAAATTCTTTTCTCAATTGTCATTACATATTTATTACCAGGACAAACAAGAGCTGTCGCCAAATGGCAACCAGGTATACCCCCACTCATTGAACCCTGGTTAAAAAAAAATCATGTTTTCACTACATTTCATAACTCAAGTCTAGGTTTTGTCAAACAGGAAGAACACTTCTGACATGACTCAAAATAGGATGTTCCTTACAACTATCCATATAAGAGGCTGCATACCAATTTTGAAATAAATCCCTCTTGTAGAAGCTGAGAAAAATGCGACAAAAATTCATGTTTTCACTACATTTTGTAACTAAGTCCATGTTTCGTCAAACAGGAAGTGCACATCTGACAGGACTCAAAATAGGACGTTCCTTACAACAAACCATATAGAGGCCGCATACCAATTTTGAAATGAATCTTCTGGTAGAAGCTGAGAAAAATACAACGAAAAATTCCTGTTTTCACTTCATTTTGTAACTAAGTCCACATTTTGTCAAACAGGAAGTGCACATCTGACAGGACTCAAAATAAAACATTCCTTACAACTAACCATATAGAGGCTGCATACTAATTTTGAAATGAATCCCGCTTGTAGAAGCTGGGAAAAATGTAACGAAAAATTCATCTTTTCACTACATTTTGTAACTAAGTCCACATTTCGTCAAACAGGAAGTGCACATCTGACAGGACTCAAAATAGGACGTTCCTTACAACTAAACATATAGAGGCTGCATACCAATTTTGAAACAAATCCTTTGGGTAGAAGCTGAGAAAATTGCGACGAAAAATTCCTGTTTTCACTACATTTCGTAACTAAGTCCACATTTCCATTTCGTCAAACAGGAAGTGCACCACTGACAGGACTCAAAATAAGATGTTCCTTACAACTAACCATATAGAGGCTGCCTACCAATTTTGAAATGAATCCCTCTTGTAGAAGCTGAGAAAAAGAAAAAAATTCATGTTTTCATTCCATTTCGTAACTAAGTCCACATTTCCTGATTTCGTCAAACAGGAAGTGCACATCTGACAGGACTCAAAATAGGCAGTTCTATACAACTAACCATATAGAGGCTGCCTAACAATTTTGAAATGAATCCCTTTAGTAGAAGATGAGAAAAAGAAAAATTCATGTTTTCACTACATTTTGTAACTAAGTCCACATTTCCTGATTTCCTCAAACAGGAAGTGCACATCTGACAGGACTCAAAATTAAATGTTCCTTATAACTAACCATAAAGAGGCTGCATACCAATTTTGAAATTAATCCCTCTTGCAGAAGCTGAGAAAAATGCTACAAAAAATTCATCTTTTGACTACATTTTGTAACTAAGTCCACATTTCGTCAAACATGAAGTGCACATCTGACAGGACTCAAAATAGGATGTTCCTTACAATTAACCATATAGAGGCTGCATACCTATTTTGAAATTAATCCTTCTGGTAGAAGCTGAGAAAAATGTGACAAAAAAATTCATGTTTTCACTACATTTCATAACTAAGTCCACATTTCCTGATTTCGTCAAACAGGAATTGCACATCTGACAGGACTCAAAATAGGATGTTCCTTACAACTAACCATATAGAGGCTGCCTACCAATTTTGAAATGAATCCCTCTTGTAATTTTGAAATGAATCCCTCTTGCAAAAGCTCAGAAAAATGTGACGAAAAATTACTTTTTTCACTACATTTTGTAACTAAGCACATTTCGTCAAACAGGAAGTGCACATCCGACAGGACTCAAAATAGGACGTTCCTTACAATTAACCATATAGAGGCTGCATACCTATTTTGAAATGAATCCTTCTGGTAGAAGCTGAGAAAAATTCATGTTTTCACTACATTTCATAACTAAGTCCACATTTCCTGATTTTGTCAAACAGGAATTGCACATCTGACAGGACTCAAAATATGATGTTCCTTACAACTAACCATATAGAGGCTGCCTACCAATTTTGAAATGAATCCCTCTTGTAGAAGCTGAGAAAAATTTGACGAAAAATTCATGTTTTCACTTTTTCAGACGAAAAGACGGACGGACGAACGCACGGACAAGGTGAATCCAGTATACCCCACAATCTATCGAGTGGGGGTATAATAAAAATGTATAACTAGTGGTCATGTCAACCATAAAGCTTAATTTTACAATGAATAATTTGAGTTTCAAACTAAACATTTTAAACAAAACATCAATGAAAAATGTATAAAAATGATTTTTTTGTCCAATTCTTATGAATGAAAACTGTATAAATCTTTTTAAACAGACACACATAGGTCAAAATATAATATTTTTATATAAAAAGTCAAAGATTTAAGCAGATCATAGTATCCATGGTATGGTTAAGAGTTACTCTTTATTTACCTCTTTTGGTTTTCTTCCACTGTTAGGATTTATAGGAACCTTCGTACCAAATGCTATCTGATATCTTGTATCATTCAATGATGACTTACGTCCACTTAAATCTATTTAAAATCAAACATTACTGTAGTTATTTTAAGAGCAAGTTGCATTTATATGCTTTACTACATATAACCTTCTTTGGGCATTTGATGCACAATACATTATACATACAGTGCTCCCTCGTTATACCGCCCCTCTTTAACGGCGGTCCCTTAACTGATCACCAACGGTTTCAAGGTACATTTTTCAAAAATTTGCATAGTTTCTATGTTATTTATTCCCTCGATATATCGCCACCCTCACTTTCGCCAAAATTTTCCCAATGGTGGCGATATAACAAGGTTGCACTGTACAATAAATTAACAGTGTATAGTAAACCAGATTGTATGATACATTGTAAACTAATATGGCTCATGCCAAAGACTGTTGTCCAATACTACAATTCTCAAAAAACCAATAGACCCTCTCACGGTAACTGCAGTCCTGAATTTGTGCAGTTGAGTGGGTAAAATGCAATGTCATAATATATGTGATGTCTTGATTAATCGTCCTACGACATCATTGTTGTGGGAATCAATTTTATTTTCCACTCAAAATCACAGGAACACAGTTATCCTGAAAGGGTCTACATTAATATTGTTTCTGAGCATCTTTCTAGTCAGTTGGTACATCAAAGTTTTTTTTAAGGACCAATAAATTCTAACACACATAAACTTTTTGGTCATTTTTTTATTTTTCAGTAAAATACAACTTGAGTAAGTTGTTATAGCCTGTAAGATAAACATGTTTTTGCATTATTTGTTATTTGTGGGTAGATCTTCCTTTGTCATTTAAACCCGTTCAACTTTTTTATTTTCATATGTACTATAGTATGAAACATACAACTACTTTTATCTTTACATTATTTCAATTTTGAGGACCATATCACCATTCTAGTACTCATATCAAAAAATTTAACATGGATTGCAAAGAGTTGCAGTTCTGTGCCAAAGATCACTAAATTCTATGTGCATACAAATAATAGAAAAAAATTTTATGAGCATGTACATACATATTAAAGTAAAAATTCAAATTCAAACAACAAATTCGATGTTCCATTAAGAAATTGATCCTTGAGTGACATCACACTCTGGGGAAACACTGACAGAGGTGCGTATACCTTTGGAGATTATATTCGAAGACGTAACTTTTTTCATCCATGAAGAAAGTTTGTTGCTATTTCCTCAAGGGGAACAAATTGCCTAATACACAATACTTTCATTGGTTTGTACATGACGATAACTAAACAGTAAGTCATTATAAATCACAACATTTCAACTAATTCATCAGGTTCTTCACAATAGATCTTAAAACAAGGTAATATTTAAGTTGAAGAGAACATACATTTGTAACTCAATTGAAACCATGTAAATAGTAAAACTAGAACAAGATGTGTTTGTGAAACACTACACATGCCCCCAGATTCTACAGTAAAATATATGAAAATACCCAATATTACCCCTTTTTGACCTCTGTGACCTTGACCTTTGACCTAATTTTTTTGCATATTGTCATTCCACTTGACAAGACCTATACACTTGCCAAGTATTAAAAGTATCTTACATAGTTCAAAAGTTGCTTATTACCATAAAACACCCCAATTCAACCCCTTTATCCTGAAACAGATGAAGCCCCTTTGGGCCTCTTGTGTATTGGAATGGTTTTAATTATTAAGTGTATCTGTTTAACATGCTAATAGAAACCTACAGAAAAATACTGCATCCAGATCCAACAAAAAAATTTTAAATTCATTTTTTCCCATTTGACCTCCTTTGGGCCTCTTGTTTCTCAAAAACGGTAAATGCTACCTTAAATCTGTCGACATACTACAGATGCACAATTTTATTGGCAATAACATAAAATAAACCTTGTCTAAATAGGATAAATAATAAGGATTCTACGGTCAAATATGTGAAAACAGCCAATTTCACCCCTTTTTGACCTCTGTGACCTTGACCTTTGACCTCACCTAATTTTTATTGCATATTTATGTTCCTCTTGACTAGAGATATACACTTGCCAAGTATGAAAAGTCTTTCTTGCATAGTTCAAAAGTTATAGCCAAGGTTAAAGTTTTGGACAAGCAGACACACAGACACACAGAAAGGACAAAAACAATATACCCCCAAAATACACATACAGTCCAACTGTATGCATATACTCAAACGGTCTGGATCGAGCCAGACCATTTAGGTATGCTGACTGTATGGGTATCTCAAGAAATTCCATCATTTCTAATACATTTAAATAATGATATATGTTTGACACATGTACAATAAGAAAATAATATCAAGATGTGTTTGTGAAAAACTACATATGCCCCCAGATTCTACTGTAAAATATATGAAAATACCCAATTTTACCCCTTTTGACCTCTGTGACCCTGACCTTTGACCTAATTTTTTTTTACTTTTTACATATTTATGTTTATATTGACAAGACCTATACACTTGCCAAGTATTAAAAGTCTATCTTACGTAGTTCAAAAGTTCTTTATTATCATAAAAACACCCAATTTAAACCCTTTAATCTGAAACAGGTGAAGCCCCTTTGGGCCTCTTGTTTACTGAAATGGTTTTAATTGTTAAAAGTATCTGTTTAAACATGCTTTAAGAAACCTACAGAAAGATACATTTGTACTGAATCAAGATCCGACAAAAAATTTAAAAATTCATTTTTTCTGTTTGTACCCCTTTGGACCACTTGTTTCTCAAGAACAGTAAATGCTACCTCAAATCTGTCGGCATATTACAGTTGCACAATTTTATAAGTAATAACATGAAACAAACCCCGTCTCAATAGGATAAATAATAAGAATTCTATAGTCAAATATGTGAAAACAGCCAATTTCACCCCCTTTTTAACCTCTGTGGCCTTGACCTTTGACCTGACCTGATTTTCTTTGCATATTTATGTTCCTCTTGACTAGACCTATACACCTGCCCAGTATGAAAAGTCTACCTTATATAGTTCAAAAGTTAAAGACAGTGTTATAGTTTCGGATGCACAGACAAACAGACTAACAGATGTAGACAGGACAAAAACAATATGCCCCCTGATCATCGATCTGGGTGCATAAAAATCAGTGTTCAGGATGACAAAATACTGTGAAATTTATTAGGGAAAATTCCAAACCTCTTGGCACATTCTGACATGATGGCTCTGGGTGACATTACTGCTACATGGGTACCCATAAACCGGTTTAACCCTACCACTGGCTTTCGCTAGTGCCGGTACCAAGTCCGACTGTCTCTAGTTCCTATCGTTGTTTACGTTTGTCATTTGTCTTGCTCATGTTTTTCCTGTGTAGTTCCCTGGCAGATTGTGGCATATGACTGTTATTTTCAGCCATTTGAGATGTTTCCTGTTATCCCCTTTGTTACATGAAACCATTGATTTATTTTACCTTTATACATTTTGTTTTGACATGCTCCCTTACATTGACATTGTTTGCTAGAAAGAGAAAAACTGTCAATTTCTACATTTTAATTTTGATGTCTTTTAATAAAATTTTCTCTTATTTCTCATCAACTCTACTTATTTTCATGAGTTGTCAGACATAAGTATGTCTATAGTAAATTGTTTGTCTGTGATATTTGTATATTGAATTAAAATGTGGTTTAAAATTTTTTTAAAAAGTCATCAAAAGTTCGGCATGTTTTGTTCTGTACTCTGTAAATAATCCAAATATTAATTTGTCTTCCCAGGACATTTTAACTAGTTTTTAATTAAACAGAGTATTCAAAGAAGACAAAAAAAATTCAGGTTGAGCTGAAATCACATACATGTACATGTATAAAACAAATATATCAGGAATTTACATCTCTGCTTTTGTTTAGATAGATACATGTAATAATCTACATAATTTTATTTGCATTATATCACGCCGACTGTACACATACATTCTGACAATACGCGTACAGTCCAACCGTATACATATATTGGAAAAATATGCGTATGGTCTGGAACATGAACTTAACATTCTGTGAAAGATTCAATGAATTTCATCAACATATCTAGGAGGAGTTGTCTCCACAAAGTAAGTACCCTATGGCAAATGGACATGAATGGACGGACAGAAGGACACCCTGATTACTATATACCGCCCGCTAATTATAAAGTGGGGGTATAATAAAGAGTGCTGTGAAGCAGTTCGTGTATTTTTATCTCAGCCATCTTTCATGGCCCTTTGAAGACAGCTATTTATTTCGGCGATCTAGGCCAATCCCCACCCCTATCTTTTATTTTTCATGTTTATTTTATTTTTATGTTTGATATTATATGTGTACATACTTTTACCTTTTATTGCAGTTTGACAAGAATTTTGACATTTCATTCATATAAATAGTATATGAAGTAATCATGACTTGAAACTATCATTTCTTGCATAAAAAATTAGCTTCATTATGTGCCATGCTGTATATACATACCTAAATCTAAAACTGATGACCGACTAACATCTCCAGATTTTAATCTCTCTGCATGTTTTATTTTAGTTATGTTCAAAAGCTGTAAAAATATAAAAATAAAATGTTTTTATAATGTACCAGTATTTTTACTGCAACTGTTAAATCTTCAGGTCAGTGACCTGTCTTGGTTTTGTTTTTTCATAGCTGTTTATCTGTTCAGTTGTATCCAAAAACTATTTTGTGTCTAGTTGCTATTCAAATGAACCAAATTATGGTTTATAAAATTTGTCCTTGATATGTTTACAGTCTTTTTGAAACTTGATTAAAATAAGCTGAACATTTGGTGCTTTCAGCAATAACAAGTGATGACCCTAAAGGATGTCTCGCCTGTCCCTGCTGGACTCTAAATAGATGTGAAATCTAAGTGAACGAATCAGAAGAGTGTACATGCTCACTAG
>MJUU01049948.1:5165-20916 GCA_002080025.1 Modiolus philippinarum
TATATTTCAGGATAGATTTTAAAGATGTTGAAATAGTTTACCTCACTCAATCAGTGAAACTAAAATTATTTGAGTTCAATGTCATGTGCATTAAACTTGGAATTTTAATACAACCAAACCAAATCCAAACTGTAATTCTTACTCAACTCGGCAAACTCGAGGTAGCGCAAACAAATACGTGAATGCAATTTTACAACTATTTTTAAAAGTGATTGAAGATTGTCCCGAGGGTTAATGATTTCCGGTAATCACCGATGCAACCACGTTAAAACCCGATTTGTACGTATTCGGCATTCGTTTATGTCTCGTTTGTCACTTATTACCCCTAACAATAGATGGTCCTATTGCTTCTTTCGTATGTTTAAGTAAACTTGCGTTCGTTTCGTTACGTTCGTGAGTTATCGAGAAATCTCTAATTCTGAGAAGAAGATCTCTGAATATCTTTTCCATAGTGGTCCAATGTTAAAACTTTGTTCCCGCTGGCGGCCATCTTGGATGAGGTACGGACATGCCGGATACCTTTTTTGGAAGGGACCATCTGAGAACCATTGTGTCTAAGTTTGGTTATAATTGGACTGGTAGTTTCTGAGACCGTATTAATTCCTGGCTCGATTCGTACTTGGCCGATAGTGTTGATCACACATTAACCTGCCCGTGTCTAGTGCACTAAACAAAGTTTACCCGAAAGCCACTTAATTCTTTAATTCTTTCAAAGAATGAGTTTAGCAAAAAATTATTGTTTAGAAACATTAACTAACATATTTCCCTGAAATTTGCAAATTTTTATTAAGTTTAGTCATAAATCACAAAAATTGATTCTTGGTACGGGTACGGGTTACACATTTTAGACACCATCCCCATCATTCGGGACAATTATGCAACGACGCTTTTGATTGGTTGTCGAGTATTAGAAAGTAGAAGAAACTATAACGTTAAAATTAAAAACCAACGGTATAGTTTTCACAACCAACGCGTTTGTTTTTTGATGTCGAATGATTTAGCAATCAACGCGTTAGTTTTTCATGTCAACGCGTTGAAAGTCAAAACCAACGCGTTGATTATCAAAACCAACGCGTTGAAAATCAAAATCAACGCGTTAAAACTTATTTTAACGGTATGAAAATTTCTATACCGTAGGTTTATACCGCCAATGACATGAATGGCCACTCATACCTTTGCTCCAACGCAAGACGATTCCTTGAAAAATAATAATCTCATAGCTAAATACAAGCTCCCATTATCTGGGGCTGAACATTTCACAAAGTTGTGCAAACAAATGTTCCCCGACAGTGATATTGCCGAACGATTTTTTTTTTTTTGGAAGAATCTAAACAACACATATTGTTGAGAGAACAATTTCACCTTTTTCACACAAAAAAATACAAAAAAATTGTAGCTAAAGCCATTCAGTTTATTGTCTAATGAAAGTAATGATCAGGGAGGGGATAAAAAGTGTGTTATGAATTTCAGCCGTCACCTCCTTTGAAAGCTGTAAAATCTGCAACAAGTGATTACAATGAAAGCTTCGTATCATACACATAGTAAGTATACATATTACAAATGTTTGATATATGTTGTTAATGATCATTATTAATTAAGACTAAATATGTTTAAAACTGCCATTTCAATACGAATGACAAAAGTATGCCAATATGACCTGAACTAGGCAAAAAAAATATGGATTTTTCCATACTGCCCTAGTCCAATATGGGGTTTATCATAACTCCTTTTGATTTATCGTCTCTGGTTATGAACACATTAAAAATAAGCCAGTAGTGCGTAAATTGTCGCCTGTTGTCGTGTTTTGACAGAACGCAATGTCTTTTAAAATAAAAAAGTAAAGAAATACTGGAAAGCAATTGATATAATTAATGGAAGTGAAGTTAATAAATGAATTAAGGTATCATTGTGTAATGTTTTTATATTGGCATAGTTATAGATCCTTGGCAAGTCACAGTTCAGGCCAATGTGGCTTTTCTCGGATCTATAACAATGCCAATATTTAAAACATTACGCAATAATACTATAATATTTAGCATTAAAGTGCTTGCAGTATCTTTAAAAGCTATTTTTTTAGGTGCAGGAAAGGTCGTTACTCGTTTTGATTCTAATTTTCATTTTGGAATGAGGACCATCACTTTGATTTGGTGTTCCAGAGCTTGGCAGGTATGAGTATGGTAATCAAGTGTAATGTATTATATTGGCATGGCCGATGAGTTTGAGGAATATTGTACTGATTATGTAATTTCCGTTTTCTATCCGAACGGTCCGAGTTTAACCTGCAACGGTGTGCATATAGTTACTTCCCTTTTTCTGTAAAACCTCATGGCGAGAAGACGCCAAGTTATGTAATTATAATACATGATTATTATGGATTTCGTGTGTTTTTCTTCATAGTTCCCCCTGGAGTAACAAAAGTCCAGTAAATGGTGCAGAACCCGGGCAAGCGCTTGTTGCAAACCAATCGTGTTAGCAGTTGCGTGTTATTTGATAGAATATTTTTTATTCCTGTTTGTTTTTGACATATTCAAATATTTGAATTTAACATTTATAATCATGAAGATGACGGTCTTGTGCTTTCAGAAAAGAACGAACTGAAGAATGTTTCTTTGAAAAAAATGATGACATTATATTAGATCATAGGAAAATCATTAAGGATTAATTAGTTTTGGTAAAGCTTTTGTTTGTTTAAATCATGCAAGTAATGTAAAAAAAATCTTGAACTTTATGCTTTCGAATTTTCAAAGGCTTAGTCAAAGATCCTAGTCCGACTGTAATATTGTCTTTTATTTAAGTCTTGTAAATTAGCATCCAAGAGTTCATTAATTATATCTCAGAAAATTTGAAAAACTATGAAAACATATTGTAATCATTTCATACAGAAAAGTAAGGTATAACAACTGGGCTGTATCCCATTATCCTTACTGAAAGCATATTTTGGTTTATGGAAATCCATGTTTTGATTTGATATGCACTGGAGAGACAAGTTGTCGAAATGCGCATATGCTGAAGATAAATTCACAGTAACTTCGATATTTTGTTATTTTATTACTGTGTGTCCCCTCCCCCTAACCAATGTTTTTAACTAGCTATAACTAAAGGTACTGAAAAGCTTGATAAGGTTCTGTCCTTTTCATCGAAAATTTGTCTGCGGAAACTCAACTAAATCGATGAGCTAGGTGATGATGAGAATAGAATTTGCCAAAGATCCTGAAATCACTGTTGCCACTGTCTTGTGACTGATTAGTTTGTTAGAGTTAATCGTCCCGTGAGCATTAGGACGATAGCAAGTAAATCAAGTAAAAAAATATTCAGTAAAAGAAGGAAAGAATAACGGTGAAAGGGACAACGGGGACAAGGAGGTTTAAGGCAACTGGAAAGGGGGAAATGGCTACGGGCAGGAAATTTATTTAGCCTTCCATACGACCGCCATTAATGAGACTACTCCCCTTAGAAAAAAATACACGGGGTCTTTATACTGCATTGAACGTCTCGTTTCTAAACACAGTTTGGATATAATGGTTCGCGGTCAGGCTTTCCGTATTATGACCTTTCTACAGTACCCTTCATACCTTCATTCCCCGTAACTTGTGTATGAGCAATTCAAGATATGAGCAATTTGATGAATACCATTGACAGGATAAAGTTGGAAATAATGAAACACAAGAAAGATTAAAATTTCACATCAAAATCTAGCTTTTTTAGCAGCATCTGGTTTGGTTTCAGTGGCTCTGTCTGGGGAGGTCAAAAGGCGTTTTCCCAGAAGTGTTTACCACAACGGATTTTCCATATTTCCTACGGCATTTCAAGTAAAAGAACGCACCACAGATTCACATTGCATATTCATGGCATACTTATACCTGGAAATGAAACAAACCTATTTCCGGAATATCACTGTAAGAGAGAAGCTTCCGATACAATAACAGCATTCTTTAAAGAGCACATTTGATATAGGTCTCTGTCAAAACAATGCTGCCAGGTCTTAGATAGGGGCTTCTCTGTCTTTCCGAGGTCGCCTGGTCATTATTCGAAAAGTACACAAACCATCGGAGATCAACTGTGCGTGCAAACGTCCCGCCCCACAAGTACAAAGACCCCATCTATGTTGCTCGTACAAGAGCAGACCCAATGGGCCGGTAGTAGAGAAATCTTCATTTCCTTCCCCTACCTATTTCTCTCATTTTCAGTGGCAGTAACAACTTGCTGTCCCTCCTTTATATCCTTCTTCTTTTAATTATGATGTTTTGAAATGATGAACTTGCTGTCGTCTAGATATAGCCAAATTATTTCTCACTGGATTTTAAAACTTTAACCAATCAAGACAATAGAGTAGAAAAAAAAACGACGGATAAAATTGACGAAACGATCTCCACAGCTGAAATGACTAAATTTCTTTGTGTTACCGATATATAAATATAAAGACAAATATGTTCATAACGAAGATTATTTTCACTACGTAGTCATGTGTACTGGAGAAACTGCGTAGTCATATGTACAGGAGAAACTGCGTAGTCATATGTACAGGAATAATTCACACCTAAAAAGTTTAGTATCTCCCATTTCTTTTATGTCGGGAATAATAAAAAAAATAATAGTCAATGTGTCTGTTTATTTTTGAATTTGCTACATTTAATGTATATGCTGTAAAATTTGTTATGCTGTCCATCTGCAAAATTTACGCAACCTTTAAGGCAAAGCAAGCTCGGACCCAGTAAGTATACCTACCCAATTACAAGTTTTTGTCAGGTCCTACCTGGTAAGAAACAGCTCATTTTTCATAATGCCCGTCGGGCCAAAGATTTCTTTTAGAACCGATTCTCCAGGAATTGGTACAGAATTAAAATTAAAGATTTCACTCGGAAGTCACTAGGTTTTTGCACATGAAAAGGAAAGCAATCTGAATGGATAATAGCGATCAACAAAGCCTTCAGGTGGATAATTAATACTGATGAGGGCTTTTATAACAAAGTTATTTTGAACTGTTTCACGACAATAAAAGGGCAATTAATGTCTTAAATAGGTGTATCGGAAGGAAGAGGTCATTGTCTGGACTAGCTTGTTCGATTGATTGATTGATTGAATATTGTTTAACGTCTACTCAGCAATATTTCAGCTATATCAAGACGAGAACAAGTTTGTTGATAAATAATCACTTTGGGGTATGGAAAGGGCCATGGGACGGGAAATTCTGACTGCCACTGGAAAAGTAGGGTGAAATCGTCAAGGGCGGGGAATTTAGCCTTGTAGCCGATCACCTACAAGACCGGCAAAACGAAAATGATAAAAAAGCTTGGGAAGCAGAATTTACTTGCGAAGACTCAGTGATTGCAGTGTCAATTATACATGGTGTATTTTATGCAAGTCTCCCATATCGCTGGGTTCAGTTGTTAAATATGACATGACAAGATTCAAAGTCACAAATCACATGCGATATGAAAAGGTTAAAAAAATTAGCCTTTGTTCCAACGCAAGACAAGTTCTGCTGAAACCATTATTTGTGATTTCATAGCTGGACACAAGCTCCCATTCTCTGTGGGTGATCATTTCACAAAAATGTGCAAACAAATGTTCCCCGAGAGTGATATTGCCGAAGGATTTTCTTGTGGTAGAACCTTAACAACCCATATTACATGTATTAAGAGATCTATTGCACCCAGATGAAAAGACAAAAATTGCAGCAATAGCCATTCAGTTTATTGTCTAATGTAAGTAATGATCAAGGAGGGGATAAAAGGTTTGTTATGAATTCTAGCCTTCCCCACCTGAAAAAGCTGTAAAATCTGCAAAAAGTGATTACAATGAAAGCTTCTTATCAAACACATAGTATAGCATACACAGAATCCAAATTAACAGCAACTTCGGTATTATGTTATTTATACATACCAAAACTGTTTGATATGTAGTTAATGATTAAGTAGTTGCAGTATCTTTAAAAGGTAATTTTTGGGGTGCCGGAAAATAAAGTCGTCACTCGTTATGATCCTCATTAAATTTTGGAATAAGGGCCATCACTTTGATTTGGTGTTCTAGAGGTTGGTAGGTACGAGTATGGTAATCAAGTGTAATGTGATCGATCGATTGATTAGTTAGCGCTTAACGTCCAATGAGCAATATTTCAGCTATATCAGGACAATCAATTAAAAAAAATTATAAGTAAAAATGAAGAAAGAAATAAAGGAGGAAGGGGCAACCGGTGAAACCACTTTTGATTGTCACTGGAAAAGGGAAGAAATGGATAGGGGCAGGAAGTTAAGCCTTCTAAGCGACACACAATGCCTCTGCTCTCTTTACAGAAATGTAGAAGGGGTCTTTATACTGCATGGAGCGTGGCTTTTCTCCTCTCAGTTTGGCTACATTGGTTCGCGGTCAGGCTTTCCGTATTATGACCTTACTATCCCACAAAGACAGGGCTTTCCCCCTTCAACCAACCTGGGACGCGCCTGGCAGCTCTGTAGCCAGAGCCCCTGAAAACTTATTCAGGTGCTGGGAAGTGTAATGTGTGATATTGGAATGGTCAATGAGTTTGAGACGTGTTGTATTGATTATGTAATTTCCGTTTTCTATCCGTGCGGTCCGAGTTTGACCTGCAACGGTGTGTATATAGTTACTTCTATCCCTTTTTTCTGTAAAACCTCATGTCGAGAAGACGCTGAGTTATGTAATAATACAGGATTATTATGGATTTCGTGTGTTTTTTTCATAGTTCGCCCTGCAGTAACACAGATCCAGCGCTTGTTGCAATCGTGTTGGCAGTTGCGTGTTACTTGATAGAATATTTTTTGTTCCTGTTTGTTTTTGACATATTCAATTATATGAATTTAAATAATCCTGAAGATAACGGGCTTGCGCTGTCAAAAAAGAACGATTTTAACTGGATATTGGAAGATGTTTTTATTGATTAAGAATATTAGCATGTAGGGGAATGAAGAATGTTTTCTTGAAAAAAATGATGACATTATTATAGATTATAGAAAAATCATTTAGGATGTATTAGTTTTTGGTAAAGCTTTGTTTGTTTAAACCGTGCAAGTAATGTAAAAAATGTTGAACTTTATCCTTTTTGAATTGTCAAAAGCCTAGTCTGAATTTAGTATAGGCTTTATTTAAGTCTTGTAAATTAGCATGCAAGAGTTCATTAATTATATAGAAGAAATCATATTGTAATCATTTCATACCGAAAGTTAAGGTATAACAATGGGACTGTATCCCATTATCCTTAACTGAAAGCATAATTCTTTACTATGTGCCCCCCCTTTTCCCCCAATGTTTTGACTAGATATAACTGAAGGTAATGAGAAGCTTGATAAGGCTTGGTTCTATCCTGACATCGAAAATCTGTCTGCAGGAATTCTATTTAATTAATGAGCTTGCTGGAGATGAGAATGTAATTCCAACTCGGAATAAAATTTGCCAAAGATCTCTGTTGCCACTATCTTGTGATTGATTAGTTAGAGTTTATCGTCCAGCGAGCAATATTTCAGCTATATCAAGACGGTAACAAGTAAATAAATCAAAACAAATATTCAGTTACAGAAGAAAGAAAGAAAGGTGAAAGGAGCAACCGATGGCAACGTATTTTGATTGCAACTGGAAAAGAAACATCGGCAGTAGAATACCGAATAAACAAAGGAAGAGATGACCACAAAAAAAGTCCAAAGCAACAGAGAGAGCTACAATACACGGGAACAAACAACGACATTAAGAATTAAGGCACTCATAGTGTGAACTCCAATGAAAACCGAGAGTGACATCAGGTCCTCCGGAAGGCTAAACATGACCTACCCCGCTGGCGACACCCGTCACACTATCAGAGAGGCATTATTTGGAAAGATCTTTTGGTAGCGGATTAGTAAAATTTTCTAACCCTTAGAAAAAACCAATTGAAGTCTATGGTACATGTTATGTCTCAAATAAAAGTGACAACAAAAGTCCTAATCGATCAAAGGGAGAGACCAGTAAGGAAAATCCGTATAACATACGACAAAATCAGATAAACACAATCCAACACATACCATTTTTGGCAAGCCGTCATATTCCCGACTTGGAACGGGCATTTTATAAATAAAATGGTAGGTTAAACCAGGTTTAATGATGCATCAACCTCCCGCTTATATGACGACTAACAATAGCTTCTGTGTGCCGAGATTATGTTAATGTCAAAGCCATAATATTGTCAAAACATAGAATTTTTTCAAAGAGGTGAAATGTTTTTGGCGTTCGATGTACAAACCTTGTCTCCTACAGGTAAAATGTTTTTGTCGCTCGATGAACAAATCACACTAAAGTGGCATAAAGAGGAACCTCAAAAGAAGAAGCCGAGACTTCTTCAATAAAATTGGAAATTGGAATTGAATATTTATCAATCAATTCTGGATATCGTCAAATAAATTTCTTCAAAAAACAATTAATCTGCATTTATCGAAGCCTTCCAACAGTGCCTTGGTAATATTCTTAAAAACTTTCGTAAATCTCTATAGTATTCAGACAATCACAAGGACAAATCGGTAGCACAAACATCACTAACGAAGACAAAACTAAAATTTTACAGTATGATGTATAGGACAACACGAAAAACTAAAGTACTGACAGTGTGAACTCTCATAAAAACCGTGTGTGACATCAGCTGCTCCGGATGGGTAAGAGTAGTATATGAGCACAGTTGGTTTAACATTTGTGGTGGTGGAAGTGCTGGATAACCGGAAGTGACGTCACGATGAGTGACGTAGACCGGATATGACGTCACCGGAAGTCACGTGACCGGAAACGAAGTGTCAACATTGCGCATGCGCAACCGGAAGTAGCCCTATTTGAGGCCCTATACGGCCATATTAACCGGAAATGACGTGTTGGAACAACACGTGACCCGCAGTGGTGTTGAATTATTTAATTACATAACACATGCGCGATCGGAAGTGGGTGTGTATTTACTGTAAGTAGCCATTTAAATGACGTGTTGGAAGAGTGCAAGACCCCGCAGGGGTGTTGGTAAGCCTAATATTAAGACGCATGCGCGACTAGAAGTGGGCGTAGCCCCAGTTGAAAACCGGAAGTAGGTTTGTACCTACTGAAGGTATCCATGTTGATAGGAAGTCGGGTATGTTCCCGAGTCGGAACGACTCGGGCGTGGTCGTTGTCATTGTATTTCTGAGGGTGTCTTTTATCACGTCGGCGTTCATCAAAGGGGCATAACTCTTTGGAGTTCCCGCGTTTTTTATTTGTTGGTGTCTTCTACCACGTCCGCATTCATTGTGACCATTTTGTTTTTCCAAGGGAGATAATTCTTGCTGGTTATTTTCCCGCGTTTTTTATTTGTGGGTGTCTTTCTATCACGCCTGCGTTCATCGCCGCCATTCAGATGGTTGTTAAGCACCTTGTGGGTTGTCAGGTGTCTTCTATCACGTACGCGTTCATTATTTGGAAGGGAACATAACTCTTACTAGTATTTTTCCTGCATTTTTTAAAAAGTTTGTTGATATCACCCGAGACTTAAGCGAGAAAACTCGTGATTTATTGATGTTTGTACTCCGACATTAGAGAAATTCATTATTTGTTCTGAGCGGTACCATGTATTTCTGTTATGCTACAGACAGAACACTGCTTATTACTCCTACTATGGTTAGGGTTAGTGTTAGATTATAGATAGGGTTAAGGTTAAATTAGGTTAGGGTTAAAGTATGTTTAGGATTAGGGTTAAACAATGAATAGGGTTAGGGTTATTGAAATGATAAGACTAGGGTTTTATATAAAAGTTAAGGGTTAAGTTCAATCCATACCACTGTTATGGTTAGGGTGATAAAAAGGGTTAGGGTTAAACTAAATGTATTGCATTTTTTTCTGAGCTGGTAGCAGCAGCAGCAGAAGAAGAAGAAGCCATATCAAAATATGTAGAAGCAGCAGCAGCAGAAGTCATATCCAAATATGTAGAAGCAGCAGCAATATAGTGAAATGAGCACGCGAACACAGTCAAAACCTTACTAGTAAACGAATCGTGAGTCTTGTTAGCTGTATCTAAAGCTTCGCTTGTTATAATTTTCTCATTCGTGTAACGAATCTCAAGGGGTGAAGACCTCTGGAAAGTACCATTGCGATAGCTGTTATTATCATTCCAATCAAAAGTTCAATTTTCTACGTCACAAACAATCACAACATAACATAGAGCCAGAGATGGACGGACAACAGGATATGGAAACAGACTCTCGCATGTCCGGGGAAAGCTATATTATTGAAGAATCTGACTATACCACCAACGAAAGATCTGATGAAGAAGAACACTCAGACTCGGAATCACCATGGGATATAATAGTAACCAGAGTCATGAATGGTAATCCAAGCCGTCAAAATTCAGTATGGACAATGCATGGACGAGTTAACTGACCTGCGCAAACATGACCTCGGAAATTCCCACTTCAAGCAAACATCGTACGTCACCATTTAAATAACTACTCAGAGACGTCACTATCCGATCAAATCATGTTAAACACGCATACCTCCCGGTTTAGAAATTGTGTACTAAAGTAAACAAACAAATGATCGATAAAAAATGCATTTGCTTTGTCGGATGTAGTTGATAGCAGGGAAAATGTATAAATCTATTTATTTAATATTGAAGCACAGTACTCCCTTATGAGGAGTTGATGGCATGAGTATACATGATACAAATCGTTATCTTTACTTGAAATTAAGTAACGGGTATCCCAACGTCATATTAATAATATTTGTTTTGGGGTTATTAATTTTGTTTTCAACTTCTTGTGTGATTTCAGGTTTAATTTATTTTGTTAAATTTGTATTTGGCGAAGGACGTTTTTTTTAATTTTGCATATATCTGAGAAGACGCGAAGGACTAGGCCGGATGATTCTGCCTTGTGTTAAAATTATTACCCATTTATCTTTTTTATTTGGACTTTTATTTTTCTTGCTGTTGCCCTGGACTGGGCAACAGAAAAAAAAATAAATAAAAATAAAAGTCCAACTAGAAAAGATAAACGATAAATAGGTAATAATTTTACCATAGAGGCAGAAGAATTCGGTCTAGAGCAGGGACCATGCATTGTATTTTATCCCTGTTGCGGCATATAATTTAGGGGACGACCCTTTAATGTTCATGGGATGCTTGTTCGATTTTGGCCAGAAAGTTTATTTATTTATTTTCATGAAAGTTTCGAACAAATTATAATTTATTTTCACCAAATGTCACATTAAAATATTTATTTCCATTTGCAATTAAAAAAATCCTCGAATTAAAATTAAATTATTTATTTTCATGAAAATTATGATAAGAATATTTATTTTCACTGGCACCAAGATTAAATTATTTATTTACAAAATCTCCCAAACCCCTCCCCTGAAAATCAAATGGTCATCCCTTTAACTTGTAGACTGAATATAATTCATGTTGATATAAATACCGCTAATATTTCTCGCATTTTGCGTTCATGTACATTTGAAGGCACGAATTAAGGACGCTTTCTGTGTCTGTTTAGATCTGTTGCGACTTAAAAAAAAATGTAAGAATCCTATAAATTTTTTGATACTTGTAAGTATTAATCAACGATTGATTTCGTATGCTACTTATGTACTTGATTAAAAGAAACAGTAAAATTTTATTTAATTTATTAATAGATACATGTACTTTGAATTGGAATTTCCCCTTTGTGCACGTGCATCAGTTGGGACATTACGTATTATTTCTCTTTAGTGATTGGTTCATCGCATTTGACGTTGTTCTGTAGATTCACCTTCAGAAACTTGCGCAGGTCAGTTTATTGTGATTGGTTTATTTAAATTGTGACGTACAATGTTTATGCATCTGCCGAATGATCTTTGTCCATACTGATTTTTGACGGCTTGTCAGTCCGAATAGGAAGAAAAGGTTGAAAAGTATATTGACGAAGGGCATGAAGAAGATAAAGCACGCAAACTTGGATATAAAAAGATGTTCCCGGAATACAGAGATACGATGAAGGATACCTATCTCAATAATGTGTTCTGGATACAGGATATGCGGAAAGACCCAGTGCATAGAAAGATCAAAAAGACAGTCCAGCGGTTGAAAGAGGAAGAGGACTATGATACTAGAGAGGCATGGGAGTATGCTGTAGAAAAAAGACAGTATCTGTTTGATGAAGTATTGAATGAATATTACCCACCATCGACAGAAGATAGTAATGACACCATGTAAAGGATAAATAACTGACAATTGGGTTGGGAGTTAGGGGTAATGCAGCCTATAACTTTATAGTTATAGCCAGTCACAAGCCTGGTGAAATGCAGAGTGACCCTTCATAGATTGAGGAAATAATTGCTGGAATCAAATGAAATATTTCATATAACCACCATCACCACAACCACCACCATCACCACCACCACCACAATAGCCCATCATCCAACCACCAACGTCCTCGCTGCCGCCGCCGCCGCTTAACCACCAATGGATACTACCATCACCACCGCCGCCAAAACGTGAAATGAGCACTCTTGCACTGCCAAAAAACGTACTTGTGAGTCGTATTTAATACTGGTGAACCTAAACTTAAAACTAGCACAAACATCAATAAATCACGAGTTTTCTCGCTTAAGTCGCGGGTGAAATCAACAAACTTTTAAAAAAATGCAGGAAAAATACTAGCAAGAGTTATGTTCCCTTCAAAATAATGAGCGCGGACGTGATAGAAGACACCTGACAACCCACATGGTGCTTAACAACCATTTGAATGGCCGCGATGAACGCAGACGTGATAGAAGACACCCACAAAAAAACGCGGGAAAATAACTAGCAAGAGTTATCTCCCTTAGAAAAAATAAAATGGTCGCGATGAACGCTGACGTGGTAGAAGACACCAACAAATAAAAACGCGGAAACTCCCAATAGTTATGTCTCTTCGATGAACGCGGACGTGATAGAAGACACCCCCAGAAATACAACGACAACGACAACTAAAGAACGACTACGCCCTAGTCGTTCCGACTTGGAAACATACCCGACTTCCAATCAACATGGCTACCTACAGTAGATACACACCTACTTCCGGTTTTCAACTGGGGCTACATCCACTTCCGGTCGCGCATGTGTAGTATAATCAGGCTTACCAAGACCCCTGCGGGGTCTTGCACTCTTCCAACACGTCATTTCCGGTTAAAATGGCTACTTACAGTAGATACACACTCAATTCCGGTTTACACATGAGGCTACGCCTACTTTCGGTCGCGCAAATGTTGTTGTGTAATAAAATAATTCAACACCAATGCGGGGTCACGTGTTGTTCCAACACGTCATTTCCTGTTAATATGGCCGTATAGGGCACGTGACTTCCGGTAATGTCATATCCGGTCTACATCACTTCCCTTGACGTCACTTCCGGTGATCCACCACATCCACTAACACAAATGATAAACGAACTATGCTCATATACTGCTGGTAAGTATGTCTTGCTATCTTAGCGGCACCCGTCACACTATCAGTGAGTCAATCCATTGTCGATTCAAATCCGGTTATGACAAATCCGTGAAGACATAAAATCTAGCTGAAAATACCCGTTTTCATTTGGCGCATAGCTGTTAATGATGTCATGGTGACGCTAAAGAATTTCTGAAGGGATGAACAAAGCCTTGACTAAGCAGCTTTTGGGGCAGTGTTTTTGCGCTATTCAAAATATCACTGTATAAACAACATGCTCGACAGTAACGGCACATTTCGGTTTATGAATTTCCAAACGTTTTGATTTGATCTGCACTAAAGAGACATAAGTTGTCGAAATCCGCATATGCGGAAACTAAATTTACAGTGACTTCGGGATTTTGTTTTTGAAATATGCAAAAATATGTTTAAAACAAGCATTTAGATCCAATATTAACTGTCGACAAATGAATAATTAAGCTCATTTTGAAGGCCTTATGGTGACTTCAAGATGAAGAACAACAATAAAAGCGTTATTCCATTGATTGGTTCTATCATTTTATTTGTAGAGTCTTTGTCTCATGTACAGTTACCTCTTATCTTTTTTTTATTTATTTAAGAATGGGGCTGTGTAGTCCGTTAAAAAATTCCCCATGCGAGAGATGTATGCTCTCTTTATATTCAGTTATGGTGTATTTGTTCTTGAAAGAATTTCTCATTTGCGGATATACCATCTTACCATCATACTTTCAAATTTTGGCATTTTTTTACCAAATGTTATCTTGACCACCTGTTTATGGTGCCCAAATCTATCTATTTTACAAATGCCAAGTTTTCTTACAATCGATATGATGAGCGCCCTGTGTTTGTATATATGTTGTAATTGTCCACTAGCTTAGGATACCAGTGCTTTTGTCGGACAACGGATGACAGTGATTGTAAGAGCATTTAGCCAGCTTACTTTATATTTGTTTACGATTCCGCATCCATTGGATAAAGAAATGTATGAAAAGAATTCCGCTCAAACCGGTGCTAGGGGCAGTCTTGAACTTATTATGATGTTTGAGCAAAGCTCATTGTTGAAGGCCTCATGTTGACTTCAAGATGAAGATAATAAAAGTTTTGTTCCATTGCTTGTTTTTGCCATGTATTTGTAGAGACTTTGTCTCATGTGCATTTACTCTATATCCTTTCTATTTTACATAGACCACGCAACAAAATATTTTTCATCACACTTTATATTATAATTTTTTGAAAGGAGACTATACTATAGCTTCTTTCATTCTATAAAGTCACTGGATAGGGAAATGTAGGGTTCGTCCTAGAGAACAAAAACACGCTATACGTGTGCTGTTATGGAACGCAACTAATTAGAAGTCGATGAAAAATTCAAAAAAGCAGACAAATATATCTATACATTTGTATCAGTACAAATTTAATTGTTGTGCGAGCAAGTTAAAGCAGGGTTCACAAAACTTTGTTGCAGTCAAACAGAATATCTGTGTAAGGTTTTGATAATATAATTTTATTTAAACCGAGCTTCGCTAATGAGCCATATTCGAAAAAACCTGTAATTTTTAGAATATTGAAACATGGACGTGGAAATATCACTGCAATTCCTTGTAATTTATATTTTATTGCCCTAAAACATGATTTCTATTTTACCGAAATTTTCAAACAAAATCTGCACGTGTACTATTAATAAATGTTTTCGTAATGACACGTCTTTGCCATGAAGTGCATTTTATTATTTCAAAACGATTCATCTGTTATATGAGCCTTACAGTGCCTGAACAAGCAAATTGCATTTAAAACTCCTGTTTCGTGTTAAGGGAAGAAGATGATAAACCACTAGATCCATTTTACTCTGTTTGGTGAACATCGAGGCAAAGACTCTGGGCAAAGAGGCAGAAAATGGAAATATCCATAATAAATAATCTTAAAACATGGCAAAATAGAGTTATCACAAATGGGGGATATCACTAAGTTTCACGTAATCGTGAACCATGTAAGTGCATGTAACAACGCATACAAGGAACACGTTTTTCGAGCTACAGTGCGTGTGAATAAGAATACAGCGACATGTTCCCACGAAGAAATTGATATAATAATTCAAATTCGGCTGAATTCAATCTGTCACTAGATTTAAGTACCAGTCCGTCGAAGAAATAGGCAAAGTTCATTGGCATGGAGGCACATTTAGTAAAAAAACGCAAACTTTTGATAAAACTAACCAAGAAAACGTCATTTTGATAAAAGTTCTGTACTATATTACCTTTTTGAGTTATCGGCGTCCAAAATTTAGTTACATTGTACAGGAAAATGTTCCCGCCATTTTTTTTCTATATATAACCA
>MJUU01049948.1:21381-41623 GCA_002080025.1 Modiolus philippinarum
TTACACGGGAGCTTGCTCTCGGGTGACCTAAATTTGAGAAAAGGGGAAACCGATGTGTCACACACTAGGTAACTGATATATTATATCGAATGTTTTTGTTTACCGGTTGACCTTTGTATGCGACCGAACGTTAACCGGTTGACAAAGATAAATTTCAACTGTCATTATAGATTTTGTTTTACTTTGCATGTGTTTTGAATAACAAGATACCGAGGTTACCGAGGAAATCATTATATAGTTTACATATAGAAAAAAATATAAATTTCTGTTAAAATAAGAGAGATAAATTGTGGAATATTAACTTCTCTAGTGATACTATATGAAATTCTTTTATCAAATTATCTCCCTTTGCATAATTTCTTTATTCTGTAAATCCAGCAACACATTTAAAGCTCGTGTGTTTTAGTTCGAATTTTTGAAATGAAACTGTTGTAAAAATGACGAGGAATAAACATTCTAAATGGTTTGGAAATTTCTTTACATTTAAAATAAATATTGTGTTACATTTTTTAATGAATGAAACCTATATGAACAAGTACAGACAAAAATGGCAGAATAATACCATTAAGTCACTTTACCTGAAGCGTTAAGGTATTCTTATAACCTCAAATAGTAACGACCCTGTTGACACCATCAAAGTTTTCATGGTCAAAGAAAACTTAGTAAATGTTTTTGACGACTTTTTGATAGTGTCAATGGTCATAGAAAACCTTGATCAAAAACTCTAAAGGACTTGGATGGAACAGAAACCCATCGAATTTAACCAATCAAAAAAGTAGTTTTGAGGTGATGCAACTTTTGTGTACCAAATAGAAGCACATGGCGAAAAGGCTGAAACAATAAAATGACAAAGTTACAAAACAAAAATATATACGAATGGGATATTTCATATCGAAATGATTTTTGGACTCGGCTTGGTCCTCATCCTGAAGGACAGTCCATGATTGTCTTTGGTAATCAGTGAATTCCTGAACCCACTATATGTTTTACATCTTCCACTGCATCATTTCATGCAGATTATCATTTGAAATGGATCTTGTACATAAAAGGAAAAGACATTCTCTCCAAAGAAATATACTGTCAATAAGAGAATGCTTTTTCATAATAAGAGTTTTAACTTGTATATCAAAGAAAGTAGTGTTAATGTAAAAAAGATAACAGGAAACACTAACAATGGCCGAAAACTACAATTACATGCCACAAATCACCAGGGAATCGCGCAAGCAAAACAGCAAAACAATAACTAAATACCGAAGTTACTGTGAATTTAAATTCTGCATATCCGCATTTCGACAACTTATGGCTCTTCAGTGCAGATAAAACCTAAATGTTGAAAGACCATGAACTCAAAGCTGTTTAAAAACTGATAGAGAACAAATAACCAATATGATCTAAATGTTAAGCCAAAAATCAGCTAAGGACAGAACTTTGCATGAGGGAGGTACTCCGTAGTTTTCAACAAAATTTACAAAAATTTAGATGTTGTAAGGTTTCAAATAGAATCGGCTTTCGGGTCAGCGTGAAGTACTGACTACTGGGCTGGTGAATACCCTCGGGGACTAGCAGTCCACCAGCAGTGGCATCGACCCAGAGGTAATAAATAACAAAATACCGAAGTAGCTGTGAATTTAAATTCTGCATATGCGCATTTCGACAACTTATGTCTCTTCAGTGCAGATAAAACCTAAATGTTGGAAGACCATGAACTCAAAAGTGTTTAAAAACTGATAGAGAACAAATAACCAATATAATCTAAATGTAAAGCAAAAAATCAGCTAAGGACAGAGCTTTGCATGAGGGAGATACTCCTTAGTTTTCAACAAAATTTACAAAAATTTAGATATTGTAAGGTTTCAAATAGAATCGGCTTTCGGGTCAGCACAGAAGTACTGACTACTGGGCTGGTGAATATGACAAAAGACAAATATGGACACCGATAGGAACTCGGGATAGCCAGACTTGGTACATGCAATGGTAAGTTTGTACATAGAAGGATTCTCTCTCATAATGAGAATATTTACTTGCATAATAAAAAACAGCAGTGTTCCTTATTCTTATTCAAACATAACCAAAAAACCTTACGGCAAACTGAAACATCTTGTGCTCTCATTTCAGCAAGGCGATTCTCCACAACTGTAGTTAAAGTACTTAAAAAAACAGGGTGTTTATGATGGCTCTGTAATTAGTTTAACATTTTTCATTTTAGCAGATATTTGAAAAAAAAAATCCTCGTTAGTTTTGTGTGCATTTCAAATCCATACCCATAAAATAATATCAGTAATTAATAACCCTAAAAAGTGGAAATGATCCATATCTCTACCGCTCTTGATACAATAAATATCAAAGTTGCATGAAAAACTGTGAATTTCGTTATGCTGAAAGCGTGTTTCAAGGGGTAACTTCTCATTAGCAGCATTTTAAGCTAACAATATGGAAAGCCATAATCCAAAAGTTGTCAAAAATGAAGTAATCACTACCAAAAATATCAAAATAGGAAGCCAAATATCCACTGAGTGCTTTACACGGAATGAAGCCTCAGTTTTTTAAGTGGTTAGAATTTTGTTTAAAACAGTAAATTTCTGTGGTTAGAATTTTGCTTAAAACAGTAAATTTCTGTTAACGCAAGGTGACTTTTTTATGTCAGACAAGTCTGACTATTTGGCTGGTGAATATCAAGTAATCATGTAAAGTATTTTAATTTTCAGCTTTAGAAATCTCGTACTTATAAACGTAAAAATAATACTAAAGATAACGTGAAATTTAATATTAATACTGTTAATGAATTGTGTAAAGGGAAATAAAAATAAAGAATTATGAAAAAAGATAACGTGCGTTATATAATTAAGAGAATCTTGATGGAGATATCTTACTACTTTAACACCGATAAAGGAAATGCAGATCTGTCACATCTACAAGACTAACATTCAATTACTTCATTTAAAAGATCTGGTTACGTCTCTTACTTACGTAAATAAATCATTTAATTTGAAATAAGTGAACTTATTACAATACAATGTCATTATCCTGTACATTGTAAATGGACAAGAAGTGCAAACACTGAAAAACTGAAATTTTAAAATTGTAAAGGGATATCATATAAAGATATGATACAAAGTTTTGATCATAAACTAAGGAATCATAAGTTACTTTGGTTCATTTTTGTTTATTTGTTTTGTCTTTGTCATACTGTCTGAATTCGTGTTGGATATCATTTTAGAATTCCCCCTTTCCTCGTTCTTGCTTCGGTATTCGATTGCCGATGTATTTGGTATGAAAGTTTGTTTCCGAAACCGTGTCATATGCGTGTTCAACAATACATCGGCAAACGATACCAAACCAGCAAACAAGGAAGCCGAACAAGAGGAAAACGGAAAACAAATAAATAAAGAATGTTAAGTAAATATAGTTCTGGGGAAAGCAAAACTTGATCAAAGACAGATAACAAATGTTTGGAAGTTTAAATGGAAAATAACAAATTAAAAGGGGAGTTAAAAGAAACGAGGCTTACCAATTCCAACAAAATATAAAGAAAATTAGTAATTATGATATGTTTTAGAAATAGGAGATTCTTCGTGTATGGGGGCTATTCGCATTACATGTACTTCATTAATAGCGAAAACTTGTTCCAGAGAAAAAAAAAATCTGATATGTGCATTACAATGATCTAAGCTGTCATAAAGAAGATAATATTATGCGTTGAGAACTACCCTGAGTATGGATCCAGTGAAATACATGACAAAATTAGTCATTGTAAAGGTTTTTATTATTTTCTCATTGAACACTTGTTGTTAAGACAAAAGCACCATATACAATGTAGATATATTGTTAATTTGCTCTTAAATATGATAACTACTTGGTGTTGGTGAGAAGTTTGATTCATTAACTTAAGTTTTGACTCTTACTCCAAGAATTGAAGTCTTGAGCATCAGACAATAAGTCGAATAATATTAATCGTGTTTTCTTTCAAATAGATGCATAAAACTTATATTCATAAAGTACATGGATGCATAGGATACTAAAATGTAGGTATAAAAATCTGCTAAAATACACAACTCCGAGGAATCACATGTACATGTTCAAAAGAATATTGTAATATAATACTGTAAACAGGGTAATCATCGCGGGAGTTTTTTTCGCTATTTTCGCGGTAAGGAACTAGAAGAGCAAAAATAAAACTGTCGCGAAAATTTCGATACAGTTGCACTTTTTAGTAGTTTGACCTACAACGCGAATTCAAGACTGTGCGAAATGAAATTTATTAAGTAAACCGTCAAATAAAGGCTGCGCGAATATTTCCCTACTTACAGTTTTCAAAACCGCTACAACAGCCAAGATGTAGTACAACATTTGAAATTCTCTATAGGGGCAAACAATTGAATTATTCATTTTCAGAACATATATATCATATACCATGTTTATTTGTTTCATTGTTCTTATAATTTCTTTACCACCGCTACATTTGTATTCTGACTGCAACAGAATTTTGTTCAATTTTACCCCATTAAATGGCGCAATTCCTTAACCTGATGGAATTATGATGCGAAAGTCACACTTTTGATGGATTGTTTCGACTGTTTAGATGCAAGGCGAAAAATATCACAAATAGAGACAAATAGAAAACAAAGTGAAACTAATAATAAACGATGACATACGAGAAGTGCATTTAAAATGTAACTGTAATTTTCGCTTAAATCCAATTTACCGTAAACATTTCATTATATTTAAAAGTGAACTTTCCTATTCAGGAAGGGCCTGCACCAGGTCAATTTGCATTTTTTAAAACTTTCGTTTTCTTTAATTTTAAGAATGACACGTGTACGTGTATACATTGTAAAAAGTTAAATGTTAAGTATGACCTGTGCTACATTTCACATTTAAAGGAATGTTAAGATAATATAGAAAAATAACAGTCATTTGGAGGAGTTTATCAATGTGTAAACGCGACCGACTCACAATCTGAATAAAGTCCAAAGTTAAGTTTGTGAGTGAAAGGCCGCGTTTACACATCCATAAGGGACCGACCATTTAAATTGAAGGGGGGGGGGGGCTATGGTTTTTTTCTAAAAAAATATTTTGGATCTGATTTTATGTGAAAACAATATTTTGGCTGCCAAAATGATGAAAAAAAAATTTCTGAATGAGGCTTTCTGCCCCCAAAAATAATGTTAATTTTGAAAAAAATTATTTTGTTGATACATGTGCAAAAAATAAATAGTTTGTTTCGCGCGAAGCGAGAAAAAAAATTTCTGTCCAGAAAAAAAAACCATAACACCCCCCCCCCTTCAGGTTAAATGGTCGGTCCCTAATACAAAAAATACCGAAGTTGCATAAAAACAGTAAAGTTCGTTATGCTGAACACGTGTTTCAAGGAGTTTCATCAGCAGCATTAAAATCAAACAATATTGAAAGCCATTATCCAAATGTAGTCCAAAAATAAGAAATCATTTCCAAAAAACGTCGAAATAGGAAGCCAAATCCAGTACCAAGGACATCTTCCGAGCACCATACATGGAATGAGACCTCAGTACTTTTAAGTGGTTGGAATCTTTATTAAAACAGTTAATTTCTATGACACGCAGGGTAAAATTTTTATGTCAGACAAGTCTGACTATTGGACTTGTGAATACCCTCGTGAGCCTCTCTCTGGTCCACCAACAGTGGCATAAACTCCTCCAAAATTACTTTTATTTCTGATAATGCCAATCATTTGAACTTAAAATGACGCTGTAACTGAATTTGACGTCAGCAAATATTGCATTGTTTTCCTCGGAGCATACTGTGTAAGAGACGTTTATAGGAAATAACTTTTATGTTGTTCATGACGTTGACCATTGAAATTGGATGTTGCAATAGCAATTGGAATTATATTATAAATTACCAATTTAATCATTTTTTTTTATTTATACATTTCTCAAATTTTGCTTTATTATATCAATAACAATAATAATCCTATCATTGATTTGGCTGAATTATTGGCGTGACTGGCATCAAAAATTTATTAAAACAATCAAAAGTTGCCTGAACAATCGTTGCAAGCCTCAAGGGAGTGAGGTTACCAAAGATTGAAGTAATAATGAATTTTTTGTAACAAATTATTGTTTACTGTGAGTTGGGTGATTTTAGTAAGTTTTCACAAAATGTAGTATCCAATTCTTGCAAAAAGAGGGTCTGATAGTCAAATAATCAATGAAAATAGACATGGTACATTGTAATCACAAATCAACAATCAACCCCCAATAATCAGTCTGTAAGGCTATTTTGTCATTGCTTTAAATATAAATGATAACCCTTAGTTTGCTTGTATGCTAATGTTGTCAGAGATATCAAATTATATGTAACGACAAATTGTTAATTTTCAAGGAGTTTCTTTACCAAGTTAAAATGTTATTCCGAAGAGCACATGACAACCTTTGAAGATAAGGTAAATTATAAACAGGAAGTAACTTTTATACGACTAAAATTCATCATTACTCAAAGTCTAGAACACCCAAATGGTAATCCTCTTACATTTTTAGCTCACCTGGCCTAAAAGGCCAAGTGAGCTTTTGCCATCACTTTGCGTCCGTCGTCCGTCCGTCCGTCAACAATTTCATAAATCTCCTCCTCTGAAACTGCAGGGCGAATTGTAACCAAACTTGGCCTGAATCATTACCAGGGTATGCAGTTTCAAAATTGTGTTCGATTAGTCCGAGGGTCAAACAACATGGCTGCTGTTACTAAAAATAGAACATAGGGGTAAATTGCTGTATTTTGCAAATAACTCGAAAACCGTTACAGATATCAAAAATCTGACTGGAGTAAAAATGATCAGCATGGCAAGATCTACCCGCCCTGCAATTTTGATGAAAATTTGAAAACCCGTCTTGGAGTAATTGCCCTTTTTCCGTAAAATTTTCTAAATTTTAATTTATTTTATTTGAAAAACCATAACAGATAGAGGTCAACTTTAAATTGCAAAAATGTTCAGCATATCAAGATCTACCCACCCTGAAAGTTTGAAGAAAATCCATAAACCCTTGTAGGAGTTATTGCCCTTTTTCACCGAATTTTTAAAATTTTCGTATATTTCATCTTTTATTTCCAAAACCATAGAAGATGAAGGTTAGGTGTAAATTGATGAAATGTTTGCCATGCTGTGGCGACTTCAAAACTGATGTTGAAAATTGTTCCTTGACCGCTATTTTCAAAATGGCCGCCAAAAAAAAAGGCGGGAAAATTCAACATTGTCCGATTTCAATGAAATTTGGTTTCCAAATAAATATTGATGTTGCGACTTCAAAACTGGTGTTGAAAATTGTTTGTTGACCGTCATTTTCAAAATGGCCGCCAAAAAAGGCGGGAAAATTCTACATTGTCCGATTTCAATGAAATTTGGTTTCCAAATAGATATTGATGTTGCGACCTCAAAACCGGTGTTGAAAATTGTTTGTTGACAGCCATTTTCAAAATGGCCGCCAAAAAAGGCGGGAAAATTCAACATTTTCCGATTTCAATGAAATTTGGTTTCCAAATAGATATTGATGTTGCGACTTCAATACCGATGTTGAAAAATGTTTGTTGACTGCCATTAACAAAATGACATCTCGACTTCAAAACTGGTGTCGAAAGTGGTCCTTAGCAAGAACTTTTTCGTCAAAAAAGCCCAACAAAGAAATAGTAGAACATGATCAGACTTTTAAAACAGTTCAAGAAATTGGAGGTGTTTGAGCTACGAAAGCTTGAGAAACTGAAGATCAACTGTAAAACTTACAATGTTACCTTGATTGTGGCAACTGAAAGCCAGGTGAGCGATACAGGCTCCTGGGAGCCTCTGGTTATAACTATCCTAAAGGTGTCTCCGTGGTATTATTCCGCAATTGACGTATAATACTCCTTCGTTTAAGTTTCTTTAACAAATTTTACAAAATAAGTATTTTAAATGTAAAGAAAGTTCCAAAGTATTGAAATGTTTTATTCCTTATGAGTTTTAGAACATTTTCATCTAAAAAGGTGAACTAAAACACATGAGCTTTAAATCTATTGCTGGATTTACAGAACACAGAAATTATGCAAGGGAGATAATTTGATTAAAAAAAAAAGAAAAAAAACTTAAATATCACTAGAGAAATTAACATTTCGCAATTTATCTCTGTGATTGAAATGGTGACCCATAATTGTTATTTTTTATGTAAACTATATAATGATTTCAAAACACATGCAAAGTATGAAGAAAATCTATAATAGATTTTTCAAGCTACCCTCTCATATAATCATTTTTCCCTATCATTTCTTTGTAATATCCTGAAATTTTCAAGTTCAGTTTGTGCACTAAAATGCACGGTGACTAATTTTATTTTAAATTTTGAACAATAATGCAATAAAATGTTTCTACACAGAAGATTTCCCAAAATTCTAATCTAATAGGAAAATAATACCATGCAGACACCTTAAAAAAGGTTTGTCATATAAATTTTTTCTTTTGACACACTATATATATAAATAAAAAATGACATTATCTTAATTCTTAATAACATCTGCGAAACATTAAGCGAATATCTCGTATTGATATACTGCCATACTTTCAAATTTTGGCATCGTATTATAATATTTTTTTTCGAATCTCAAAAGTTTAATTCTGACCTTCTATTTTTAATGATCACAATCATGTCACTACTTATTTTGCCAATTCTTCTTCAAATTGACTCGATGAGCGCCCTGTGGTTGTTTCATTATTGTGATTGTCCTTTATCAGGCGCATATTATTTGGGCGCATTGGCATTTCATTTGAGTACAACATTTATTTTAAATGGGCGTAAAAATGACTTAATTCGGGCACAAATAAAATCTTTATTTTGGGCGCATAATAAAGTTATATGTTAAATTCAATAACAAAAACGAAAAATACAACATTTAAGGCCAACGACTTGCAGCATACAAGTTTTAATTCGAATACCAATATACTGCAGTTCCTTAGATGACTACGAGTCGTTTAAGGTGTGTACATTTTCTGGACTTTCAAATGTCAGCTCCATTTAAATCAGTTAAAAATTTCGTCTTTGTAAGACTCCCTGTTTTATATATTTAGGGCCATGGGTCAATACACGTATATCATTACCTTTAATATAAGTAACCCACACGTACTACCTACCTTTGTAAAATACCATGCGCCCATTTGAAATACTTTACCTGCGCCGAAATGAAATATCACCAATTTTTAAGATACGTCCCCTTTATTAGCCTCTTTGTCGGACAACGGATGACAGATCACTTTGACAGTTTATTTCATGTTTACTGACGATCCTACATCCATGACTAGTAAATAAAATGGATGTGTTGTTTAATGTGTAGCAACTATAAATTCAGTCCAAAGGACTAGGGACCATTTGAGCTTACTATGAAGTATGAGCGAAAAGTAACTAGTTTTAAAAGACTTCGAGCTGAAAATTTAACTGAGGTCGCTCTAGTTTTCTACTTGACCAACTCTGCAAGTTATATTTTATTTAAAAGGCATGAAATTTTTTGACATCAGATATCTTTCTCGATAAACATCGAAAGATGCAACTTTTATAACAATGTACAGATAATTTTTCTGTTTCCGCCATACCGTATCATCATCGTTAATGAATAATGTAAACAAATCCATTAGCCTTACATGTGTATTTTTATCAATCATGAAATCGTCAAATACTAAAGATGCATTTATATTCTGCTCGGCACCACTGGTACTGTCTTTATGCTTGAAAATTTATCCTTTTCAATTTCTTCAGTTACTGGGACAACAAGTAACATGTTAACAAGTGGCTAAAACGCAATATTTTCTAAGTGAAAAAAAACAAAAAAACCAGAATATTTCCCATTGATAGGTATGTAATGTTGGTGTCACAAATGAAAACCGACATTAAAAGGTAAATTCACGTCACGTCACCGATTCTGACTTTACCCTGGATTTACCCACTGACAGTGTGATGGGTCCAGCATACATAGCAGGATATGCTTTTCTCGCCTAGGGGATCGAGAAATCTCGTGATTTGGGGGGTGTGAGATATTTCTTTCTCACCCTACCTGTAGTGCTTTCTATGTATCCAATGCCTGGGTGAGATTTTTCCGTCTCACCCACCCATTTTCCGTCTCACCCAACCGCCTGGGTGAGAACACTTACACGATCTTTTTCCCGCGATTTTTGTATCTGCTTGACATTCATAATGCACCTGTCTTTATTTTCCTTTTTAGATAAGCACATATTCAAACAACGTCGACTTATAAAACTGTGTCTTTAACTCTTGACACCTATTATATGTACCAGATAATTCTAAAAATAACGTTATACTCAACATTCAAAAATCCCGCTTGAATCTTGTGACGTCATAAAAGGGGACGTAACTCCCGTAAGTAAACAAAAGTGGGGAAGGTCAAATTTCACGATTTCAGTGTATACGTAGACACAAATGAAAAGCCACAGTAAGCCAAGTAAATAATTGTGTAATGTATTATGTTTTGAATTATTTAGTGTCAACAGAAATCCAGCGTATATGCTTAGTAGTACAAAACATGATGTCCAATGTCAAAATGAGCAACTGCCCGTTCATGTTGGCAGGGTGAGAAAACAAATCAAACACGGGTATGTGTGCGAGACAAGGTAAATCTCACACACCCTCGGGCAAGATTAGGTAGTCCCTGACTCGGCAAAGCCTCGTCAGAGACAACCTTAATCTTGCCCTTGGGTGTGTGAGATTTCCTTGTCTCCTTTGCAAGGGGCTATCTCACTTCAATCGTAAGCACGTGCAAAAAAATCAAGATGTCTGCCATCGCTTCAAATGTTCATGCGATTTATCCAGTATTATTTGTTGTATGATTTAATAAATATTGCCGTTTATATAAAGAATGAATATGTACCTTTCAAACAGCAATTTATCGTGAACAGCAATATATGCGATTTATATATATACAGAGATTTAAAATTGCGCGCCAATAGTTGAAAACAAAGTTGCTGTCCAGCTTCAGTAAACGTATACCAATTGTGACGTCATATTTTTACCGCGAACGTTTTTGATATTTCTTTGTGAAAGTCAGAGTTGGTCATGGTTTGGCAAGTAATTTTAGAGCGTTAAGGCGAGAAAAAGTATCAAACCCTCTTGAAAAGGTAAGATAGGCTGATCTCAAACCCTCAGGCTAAGATATCTTTTGTCCATCCCTCGGCAAGCCTCGGGATGGACATGATATCTTAGCCTTCGGTTGTGTAGCGTCTTTGGTCTTCCGTTTTTTTTAGTGTTCTCGCTTTTGCCTTGCCTCTGGACTTTGTAATTTTGTTCTTTGTTCCTTCGGTATTCTACTGCCGTTGCTTTTTGTTTAATGAAACTGGAATTACTTTAGTCAACTAAAACTGCCCTTTATATGTTTCATTAAATTCATATTATTGTCAGTAATAATTTCATTTGGTTTGGGTTCAAGATTCCCAACCTATGCCCTTTCAAGATAAATTATAGTTGAAATCTATGGATGGACAGACCACCTTTGGGCTTCAAGAATTATCAATCAGATCATTGAAGATCATCTCATCATCACTAATAAGATAATATCTGAAAAAAGGGGTGGGGATCTCAACAGTTTAATGATATTTTATAATTCTAATACAGGATGGGTAGACAATTCCTGGAGGTTGAAGTATGTGTCAACCAGTTAATCAAATCATCAGTAATAAAGGACTATGCGGAGCGCACTATGATACGACACAGCATGTCGGCCGCTGTTATTTGAACGAGTGTAATTTACAATGAATGTGGACACAGTTAAGAGTTTGATACATTAAGCAGCTCAACAAAAACTAGGGAAAAACAGCAATTTTGATCCCTTACTGGTAGGAATCATAGGAGCACCCTAAATCTTTTGACTACCAACAAAAGCCCCATTTTGATCAGGTGAAAAATATTTTTTTTTGTTTTTTTGAACAACCGCAATTTTGGCCCTGTTTAGCATCTTTTAAACACAAAAAGTGTAGCGATAGGTCAAATCTATCACATACTACTGAAAAGCCTGCGTTAAGAGGAATCCAAAGAAAAAAATCCGATTGAAATCCAATGAAAAACAAAGATTTCATGCATTTAGAAAAAATGCAATTTTGGCCCCCTTTGACCCAAAATAGCTCGGAAACGATAAGAGCTACACCAAATCTGATGGCATATTACCGAAAGCTTATGCAACAAGGAACCCCCCCCAAAAAAAAAATAAACAATCATAATCTGATGGAAAAAAAAAGATTTCACATTTTTCAATTTTGGCCCCTTTGACCCCATTTATCTCGGAATCGGTAAAAGCTATGCAACATTTGTTGGTAAAATATTGAAAGCTGACAACATGAGGGAAAAAAAATTTAAGCGAAATCCGAGAATAAAAATATTAAGTAATCTTCATATTTGCAATTTTGATCCCCTTTGGTCCCTCATAGCTCCGAAAGGAAGCAATTTATCAGAAATCTGATGTAGCAGCATTATGTTAATTTCTTTTAAGGAATACATGGCAAAAACCTGCATCAAAATCGGACAATTTTTTTTTAATTCAAATTCACCCCTTCTAGGCCCCATTTATCTCGTGAACGGTACATGCCACATAAAATATATTGGCATACTATAGATAAGGAATTTAATAAATAATAAATATGAAAACACCAATTTTTTCCCTTTTTGTCCCTTTTTTAAAATCGGGCGGAACCAAAATAATCAAAACCATACACAGCCTACCTTTTGTGCCAAGGAACACTATCTTAAAATTCATAAGGATTGATCAACTGGAGTTCAAGTTATTGATCAAAAACAAAAATTTCTAAAGACAACGACAGTGCCATAAAATTATCTATGGATTTGGAAAGAATATCTATGGTTAAGAGGTAGTAATCTCAAACAGTCTTATAATCATTAAAAAGCAAAAAAAAAAAAAAAAATTGGGTTGGGCGACAATGCTGGGAATTTAAATGCAACATCCAATTCATCATGTTATGAGTAATAATTTAATTTATGGTTTAGGGTTGGGGATCTCTACCATTTTAAAGATAATTATTTTCTTAAAATTGTGGCTCTGAGAACTACCGCTTGCTGTTCAATTATGTATCCACCAATTCTTCATCTTATCATAAGTTATAAGACAATATATGGTTAAAGTAACTAAATACCGAAGTTACTGTGAATTTTGATTCTGCATATGCGCATTTCGACAACTTATGTCTCTTCAGTGCAGATAAAATCTAAACGTTTGGAAGACCATTAAGTCAAAGATGTTTAAAAACTGGTAGAGAACAAAATACCAAATATGATCTAAATAGAAAGCCAAAATCAGCTAAGGACAGAGCTTTGCACGAGGGAGATACTCCTTAGTTTCAATAAAATTTACAAAAATTAGATATTGTAAGGTTCCAAATAGAATCGGCATTCGGGTCAGCACCGAAGTACTGACTACTGGGCTGGTGAATACCCTCGGGGACTAACAGTTCACCAGCAGAGGCATCGACCCAGTGGTAACAAATAAAGGGTGGGGCTTCCAACCGTTTTCATGATAATTAATAATTTCTTAATTGTGAGAGGGGGAGGCAAGCCCTGGCGGGTTATAGAAAGTATCATTCATTTCTTCTTTTCAAGATAATATGTATGAGGGATGTCAGTGGCAAAAAAAAATTAAGA
The DNA here is from genome assembly GCA_002080025.1 of Modiolus philippinarum. Taxonomy (NCBI): domain Eukaryota; kingdom Metazoa; phylum Mollusca; class Bivalvia; order Mytilida; family Modiolidae; genus Modiolus; species Modiolus philippinarum. The sequence continues at coordinate 35,028 of MJUU01049948.1, forward strand.
GCATACACGTTTTGTACAACTTCTTGACCTTGACATTCAAGGTCAAGGTCACAGTTACCTTATTCTTTAACATGACAGCCCTCCATGACCCAAAGAAAATGCATACCAAATATGAACCTTCAGACAAAAAGTTCTGCCCAGGATAAGAATTCCCTGAAAATACCAAATATTTGACCTTGACTTTGAAGGTGAATGTCAGTGACCTTACTTTATTACGTGACACTCCGCCATGACCTAATGCATATACATATCAAATATGAACACACTTGGCTATAGGACAAAAAAATTCTACACATGGCAGGAATTCACCTAAAAATTTCAATTATTTGACCTTGACATTAAAGGTCAAAATCACAGTAACGTTTTACTGTTACATGACAATCCTTGACGATCCATTGCATATACATATTATTTATGAACACACTTGGCATATACACAAACAAGTTCTGCCCAGGACAAGAATCTTTAAAAATTCAATTAATTCACCTCAACATTAAAGGTCAAGGTCACCGTGACCTAATTCTATAACGTGACATTTTGCCATGACCCAATATATATACATACAAAATAAGAACACACTGGGCTTTGAGACAAAAAAGTTCTATCCATGACAAGAATTCATTCTAAAAAAATCCATTATTGAATAGTTGGGAAGCTAATTCAAAAGTAACTATAGTGAGTAGCGTTGCAAATTGTTCTAATAAGTGTACAGTTAAAGTTACGTTACATCAAGTAAGGGTGTTTTCAAGCTACCTTACCCTAAGAAATATAGATAATTGTGGTCCTACAGTTGTGTCCTACAAAAAAGGTCGGATCAATTCCATAATTGAAACAACTTCTGCTATAACATAAAATCTATACGAAATTTGATTTGAAACAGAATCTGGGGTAAATTGAATTGTAATATGATCTGTGGTAAAATTAATTGAAACAGGGTCTTAGGCAATTTTGAATTGTAACAGGATATGAAGTTAATTGAATTGTAACAGCAGGATCTGCGATAAATTGATATGCAATAGGATCTGATATAAATTATAACAGCATCTGAGGTAAATTTGAATTGTAACAGGATTTGGAGGGTAACTTTAATTCTGTTAGGATCTAAGGCAAATTGAAATGTAATAGCATGATCTGACATAAATTAAAACACAACAGGATCTGGAGAAAAAAAATGAATTGTAACAGGATAGAAAGTTAATTTGAATTGTAGCAGGATCTGAAATAAAATTATTTGTAAGAGCAGAATTTGAATCAAATCTATATTCAAGAGGAAATGGGGAAATTTGAATTGTAACAGAGATAAATTTAATTGTAACAAGATCTGAGGTTTTGAGTTGTAACAGGGTCTGAGGTAAATGCAATTGTAACAGAATCAGGAAAATCTGTTATGTAACATGATCTGAGGAAAATTCGAGTTGTAACAGGATCTTAAATAAATTGAATTGTAACATGATCTGAGGTAAATTTGAATTGGAGCAGGATCAAAGATAAATTTGAAATGTAAAAATTATCTGAGATAAATTGAGTTGTAACAGGATCAGAGGTTAAATTGAATTGTAATAGGATCTGAGGTAAATTTATATTGTCGCATGATCTTAGGTAAACTGACTACCGCCAGCTCTTGCTAGTGCCGAGTTCCTAGCGTTGTCCTTGTTTGTCTTTTGTCATTTTATTGTTTTTCTTGTGCTGTTCCATGGTGTATTGTGACATGTGATTGTGGTTTTCGGTCATTGTAGGTGTTTCCTGTTATCTTTTCTACATTAATTGTAACATATTTGAGAAAAATTTAAATTGAAACAGATCATGCGGTAAATTTAACTGTGCCATTTGATATTATTGTTAAATTCTTAATAACTGTATGTGTATGGCATCAGATAACATTTCTTTTTAAGTTCGCATTCTTTTTCCTTCAGAATCATTCATAATTATACCTTTATCTTGGCGATACCCTTATCCCAGTGTCAAAACAACAGTCAACATATGCATAACAATTACAAGATATTTGAATTAAGCCAATTTCATGAAGATAGCCTCATTAAGTTATTAGCTAGAAACAATTGTACAGTACTAATATATCAATTAGAGAAACGCCAATCTGTCATGTTTACATGACAATCACGTAAGGGTTAATGACCTGTTGAGTTCTTAACATACGCATACTAAATTTGAGTACTGCAAGGGCAAGTTGGCAATTTCGACAACTCATACCTCCAATGGAGATGAAAATTTTAAAATTTGATAGACAACATACCCTGTATGTTAAATTCTTTAAAAGAAAAAATGTCAAAGTTCAACAATCTAATTTTTTTCTGAAAAAATGCTGCAAAATCAAAATAGATATTAAATGACACGTCTTAAATATACGAATCTACAAAAAAAAACTTCCAGCCATAAAAACTGTAAGAGGTCTTGGCCGGACAAACCATGTACTCTCTATGAGGAATTTGGGAAAAAAGCCTAAGTTCGAGAATGTATATTGGAAAATGGACCAATATCAAAATCTACACGAAGGCAGATCTACATTATAGGCCTAAGTGATCTGTAAAATAAAAACTTTCTACCATTAAAATGGTACGAGAAAAAGCCCGGACAAACTATGTTCCCTCTGCGGACGGACGGACATAGATAAAACAATATATAAAAAGATTTATCGTCGCCGGAGCATAAAAAAACAGCTACAATATGAATAATGAAGAAAACTCCCAAATTTTGATCCCTACGACCTTCGCCTTTCAACCGGATGTAAAACCAAAAATGATGGGATGAGAAACTCAAAGAAAATAGAGAAATAGAGTACCCGTTAGTGGATCGAGTCTCTCTTGATCATGTTATGAAATTTAACTGAACAAATAGAAATGCAACCTTATATACCATCTGTATAAATATTGCCAACATCTTTCTATTTTACTTGCCAAGTTTTCTTACAATCAACTCGATGATTGTCCTGTGCTCGTTTATATGTTGTATTGTCTTTTGATCCCTTTATCGGGAATCCGATGTTAGTGTTTGCTGACGACCCCACATCAATGACCTAAAGTAAAGAGACATGGATGAAGCGTTGTACACCATTTAGCATCAAACCGGTGAATGGAGTCGTTTTGAAATTACTATGAAGTAGAAATATTTGCTCTTTGTTGACGGCCTCATGATGACTTCAAGATAAAAAGCAACAATGAAACCGTTGTTCCATTCGCTTAATCTGACCATGTATTTATAGAGATTCTGTCCAATGTACATTTACTCCATATCCATTTGTGTTTTTTATAAACATGGCAATTTTAACACATTTAAAACAATGAAAAAAAATTAATAGACTATGGCTAATCATATAGTTATATAGATACCATAATAGTAAAGGCAACGCTACAAATAACCAGTGTTTTGATCCTTGGAGATATTTCTTATTTACAATACAGAACAAATTACATGTGTAAACAAGTACCACTGTGCTAATAAAGAGATCATCTTTTTACACATGGGAATATCAACACGGATAAGGAAATGATTAAGGAAGCAAATAACGCAGGAAAATAGAAGTGTAATAAAAAACGTCATATATAGCTACTAGTTCTAATAATATCCTTTAATTAAGTCCCTAAACTGCTATTTTTCTACTTTTCTTCTTTAAAAACTGGGTGTTATAACTTTACAGTCATCATCAATTTCCTCCCATTGTTAAAAAAGACATCTCTATATTAACAATAAATTACATGTATTCTTTTTTATTTTCGATGTTGTTTTGAATAGATTGGACTTAGTCTCATGGACCAAATGATTTCTATTCGCTCCCCTGTCACTGTTCCATTTTCAGCTTTTAGTCTTTTAGAATAGTACAATTGTACTTTGTTAAACATAATTGATTGTGGGGTTCTGTGTTGTGGTATTGATCGGTTTTGTTCTGTTATGCTGTACGGTCCTACGCTATTTTGTACGGTTCTTTATTTATGTGCTTAACACTCCTGCGTTGTTGTGTTGTTTGTCCTGCGTTACAACTAGTAGAGGCAAAGGTAATATCCGCTTCAACTAACCGCAGAATAATGTACATGTCGACGGATATCTGAATTTTAAGGTCGCCATATCTGAATTATAAAGAAATCTCATTAAATTTTGAGCTTGTCATTCTCAACAGGAGTTTTTGTTCGAAAAATAACCATTACTATAACTATTACTTGCCGGTACGATTTTGATAACTCACGACAATTTCAATATTTTAAATTTATTATATGCTGATTTACGAATACGTCAATAGTGTTTCTTTCTTCATATTGACTGGACCTTTCTCAAACGGCCAAGGTTAACGACATCGATATCTTGTCCCGTTTGTTTTGAAGTATTACACTTAAAGTAAGGCTGTCATCTCATTCGCAACTTTAAATCCATCAAAAATGAAAGACGAAAACATATCTGCAGTATTCAAGGATTCGCCCCTTTGTCGGAAAATGGTATAGTATTTAACAGCTACGTGGTACCTGCTTTTCATGAATGCACGAGTCGCTGTTACAACATCTCCCTGAGTGCATGTGTTCAGCTTGTATGATGGTGAAGATGACAAAGTAAACTGTTTCATAACCAAACTTTTTTTTCTCAACATCTGTAGTAGAATACCAAAGGAACAAAGCACAAAATTACATACATCAAAGTCGAGAGACGAGAGAAAAACAAGAACACCATACGACAGAAGAGCAAAGACATCACACACCGATAAAACACGCAAACACCACAAACTAAACATTAAAAACTAAAGCAGGAACTCCAAAAAATGGAGTGACACTAGGTGCTTCACAAGAGTAAGCATGTCCATAGGATCAATCCAGGGTAAAGTCAGAATCGGTAATGATGTGAGTCTAGCTGAAAATGTCCGTTTCATTTGTGATACCAACATTTCATATCTTCTAAGATGTTGTGGTGACGGCTATAGTATTTCTAAAGGAACGAAAGTAACAACGGCTGAACTTATTCCTTACTCAGCAGTTTTCATGACAGTGCTTTTGCTCTTTCCAGAAAGTCATTGTTTGAACTACAAGCGCTACAGGAACGACTTAATTGTGCAATATACAGTCTATATGGTGGGGAGGTAGATATGTTGCTAAAAAAGAGGAAGTTCACAATTGGGAAGTCAAAATCATTACGTTTGTCATATAACCTAGATTTTAGACGTCTATGTTCGTCAATGTATAACAAAAGGTTGAAGTCTGATGTAGAACTGGGTGTATCGGTTGTCTTGTTTAATTTCAAGTTCACTGGGGTAGATCCATTCTGAAAATTCTTCAAATTTTGGGTTATTAAGAGAAAGTGCCTTTCTAATATGTCTGTGACTGAAATTCAAAGTCTGGGCTAATTGTTATACCCCCACTCTATAGAGAGGGGGGTATACTGCATTCACCTTGTCCGTCCGTTCGTCCGTTCTTCCGTTTGTCCGTTCGTCCGAAAAGAATTTTCGTCGCATTTTTCTCAGCTTCTACAAGAGGGATTGATTTCAAAATTGGTATGCAGCCTCTATATGGTTAGTTGTAAGGAACGTCCTATTTTGGGTCCTGTCGGATATGTACTTCCTGTTTGACGAAATGTGGACTTTGTTACGAAATGTAGTGAAGACATGAATTTTTCGTCGCATTTTTCTCGGCTTCTATAAGGGGGATTGATTCCAAAATTGGTATGCAGCCCCTAGTTGGTTAGTTGTAAGGAACGTCTTTTTTTGAAACCTGTTATATGTGTACTTCCTGTTTGACGAAATGTGGACTTTATTACGAAATGTAGTGAAAACATGAATTTTTCATCACATTTTTCTCAGCTTTTATAAGAGGAATTGAATTCAAAATTGGTATGCAGCCTCTATATGGTTAATTGTAAGGAACTTCCTATTTTGACTCCTGTCTGATGTATACTTCTTGTTTGACGAAATGTGGACTTAATGAGAAAATGTGGTGTAAACATGAATTTTTGGTCCAGGGTTCAATGAGTGGGGGTATACCTGGTTGCCATTCGGCGACAGCTCTTGTTTTATTTCTTTTTGTTTGTTTGTGTTGTATTATCCCTGGTAAATATACAATCTCATAGAAAAACTTCATCTGACAAGTTGGTACTAAAAGGTTCAATAGGTTGTTCCTGCAATTGATCCTTATGTACGGAACAATTCCGACCCCTTTTTGGCAAACTTCAATATGATAACTCATACATTATAATATTATTTTTGAATTCAAAAGTAATTTCCACGTGAAATGTTGTCTGCTTTTCGTCTTGTGTAGGTTTGAAACATGTTACGAGAGTTAAAACGATTGTTATATTATCTGAATTGAATAGAAACTGTCAAGACACATTTCGTTATAAATAAGTTTTTTTTTGGAATAAGATGATTATATAAATGGTCATTTGGAGCAATACGTGACAACTAGTACTAAAACAATGCCTATGAAATGTCAAGCGATCGTATTGACAGCCTAGTCTGCTCGAACTCCGGAAGAAAAATCAAACTAAAAACTTCCCGAACGGTTGGTAAAGAATCATAATGTATTGCAGTTGATAACCAACAGTATAAGTAGAAGCGAGTATACAACTCATGTCATCGGAACCCAAAGTCATATCTGAAACGATCCCTA
>MJUU01049948.1:51212-79297 GCA_002080025.1 Modiolus philippinarum
TCTAGATCCCTGTATACTTCTGAACCCAAAATTATACTTGGCCTGTGTTTAATGGCAAACAACTCATACCAAATTAGAAGACAGTATGTCATTTCATTCACAAGTTATCAGTCGGAAACCATATAATTTGCAAAATTTCAAAGTTTCTAGGGGTGTATAACTTCAGAACTACTTCGACCTCTGAACCAAAAAATCGAACTTGGTCTGAGTTTTGTGGTAAACAAGTTACATACCAAGTTTGAAGGCAATATATTATTTCATTCACAAGTTATGAGTCGGAAACCAAAAGATTCGCAAAATTTCAAGGGGCATAACTCAAGAACCCCTTGGGCCTTTGAACCCAAATTCGAACTTGGCCTGTGTTTTATTTACAAATTACATACCAATTTTGAAGACAATATATTATTTCATTCACAAGTTATCAGTCGGAAACCCTAAAATTCGCAAAATTACGAAGTTAAAAGGGGCATAACTCCAGAACCCCTTGCACCTCTGAAACTTGGGCCTGTGTTTTGTGGTAAACAAGTCACATACCAAGTTTGAAGATCTCATGTAATTTCTTTCACAAGCTATCAGTCGGAAACCTTCGGGGGACGGACGGACGGACGGACACACGGACGGACGGACAGACGGACACACGACCGATGATATCACATAATACCTCGCCACTTCGTGTGGCGGGATATAAAAACGGTTTACTTCTTAGTTGCGATACAGAATTAATGATTTGCAATAACAAATATTTGTGATTGATTTATGAGAAATATAACATTTTCACTACTAACAAGGAAAATGAAAAAGATTAAATGATTCCATCGTTAAAAGGTAAAAGACTAGTATGTCAATTGTTCGAAGAACAATTGATAGGTCTTTCCCTGTATTGCGTTATAATGTTCTAATTATTGATTCATAGATAATACCAATATTCTAAGGTGAATATGTACATTTATTGATTCTTAACATGAAATACGATTTTTGGCTGTGACCTTGAACTTTTACCTTGACCTTATTTTGAAGCTCATGTCTTGCTGAACATTTTTTGTATCGAATATATGTTTGTATCTTCAATGGTATTTGAGCTATAGACAAAAACCAAAATTCGGACATCAAAAATCGGTTTTTGGTCCATAGACCCAAAACGGTTGGTCCAATCATTTCGGACCAGATGTAACAAATGTAGATCTCAACAAGACACACATTTTCTCCATTACATTTAATCAGCTATCTATCACGGTTCCCGAGTTAATAACAAGGTCTGAGGTCAAAGTTCAAAGTGACTAATGACCTTTGACCTTGGTATTTTTAGATGTAACACCTAAGATGAATGGAAAAGGTTCCAGGTTTGTATCTCTAACCGTTTTCGAGAAAAACGTACTTAAAGATGTGACGAAATTTTGCGGGGGCATAACTCATGAACGGTCCACCGTAGAGTGTCGGTCCAAAAGTAACGAAGGTCCGTCATGACCTAACAAACATTTTTGCCATTACATTTCTTCAGCTATCTCTTATGGTTTCTGAGTTTATCCCATAACAATGTTTTTCGGACTTTGGGCGAATATTCGTGAACGGAAAAAGATTTTCGACCGTTCCCTATTTCTTATCAACTAGACATGGTCCCGACTTTTGTCCCAAAATATGAAAAGGATATGTCCAACCATTTTTCTGAAAATTAGGCAGAAAAGAAGAAGAAGAAGAATAATCAAACGAAATACAGAAAGGTTTTTCCCTTGGAAAGGGGAAAGACCTTAAATAATGAAATGGTTATATAGCTAGGAACTAATAGTAAGGTTATGCAAAAAATTAGCGGGGAGTGGTGTTTCGAACGAGAGGTGTAGTCCTTTGTTACAATACAAAACTAACAACTAAAATCTTTTTACACCTGAGAATTTTAACACGAATAGGGAAATAATTGAAGAAGCAGATAAGACAGGAAGATGAAAAGCTTACGAAAAAGTCATATAGCTCATAGTTATAGTAATCTACTTTAATTAAAATTCACATCTCTATCATTCTCTGCTATATTTCTTGTTATTTTTATAAGATTTTATTGTTTATAACCTGAAAAGGCAAAACAAATGTCACAAGCCACAATATCATACATATTATGATCATTACATTAGATTTTTAAGATATTCCACCTCGATGTTCAAAACAACTATGATTATGTTAACCCAGAGAGTATTCCGCTAAAACCGGTACAAAGGGCCGTCTTGGATTTACTATGAGGTAGGAGTTTTACTCTTTGTTAAAGGTTTCGTGGTGACTTCAAGATAAAGAACAACAATGAAAGCGTTGTTCCATTTGCTTAATCATACCATGTATTTATTTGCTCCATGTACATTTACTTCATATCCCTTTATTTGTGCATTCAGAGTGTCCACCCAAAATTAGATGAATGTATTTTTGACTACGCGTTGGATTTTTCATACAATAAAACAATCCGGCTTATGGAGCTTGGTATGGACACGACACTGTAACTGTTTTATATGTGCAACATTCATTTCTCCTTATCTATATTTCTGTTTTTATGTGTAATCATCGGTTTGCAAAATCTTTGTATTCGGATTATTTGATTTTGGGTTTTTTTCAGGCATTAAATATATGATAAGGTTCAGCAATATTTGAAGACTATATCAATAGGTCTAAATTTCTACTTGGTTTCAAATTATACAACAATCAATATATAACCGCAAAGTTAATCCTCAGATAAGCAAGATGACGTTATTCATATGATCTTAACACTATACAAATACATATGAATAGGTTGCAAATTCTCATAAAATTTATGAAAGGGTTACTTAATCGTCTTGGAAATCTATGTGAATATGGTAAGTTTAAATTATACTGTCCGAATACCCCTACCAATATATATGTTAAGTGACGGGTCTCGCAATGTTGTACAGTTTTGTGTTGCGCTGTATAGTTCTGTGTTTTGGTGTTGTATGGCTCTATATTGTTGTGCTGTACTGTTCTGTGTTGCTGTGTTGTAAGATTTCTGTTGTTGAGCTGTACAGTTCTGTGTTGTGCCCTACAGATGGCAAGAAAATGTAACTAACGATGGGAAAATTGGAAGTATCCCATTTGTCATATATTCTAGTTTTAGTCATTTTGCTTTGTTCAAAGATGAATCCAAACCTTTTTTAGTAACTTGAATTTCGGATAGGCTGGGATGTATTTTTGGAAAGAGACAATTCAGAAATAAATCAGAAAATAGGTGTTCAAAACAAGTACCAAAAACTAACAAGCCACTGGACTCGAACAGATAACGATAACAGAATTCAGTTTGTTAAAGGTGACAAAGGAATTTCTATTACGACCTAAGATGATTTTTTATCCAACTATATACCATTCAACATTGTCTGCTAAGTGGCTATAATCGATCTTTGATAGAGTTCTAGAGTAAGAGGGATTGCTTGACATTTATAAGCATTGTTGTAGCACTAGCTGACACAGAATATTAAATATTGCTCCAAGTGACCTGTAAGATAAACAGCTTGTAGACAGATATATGTCTCCACAGTCTCTTTTAAGTGCAGATAATAGTTTAAATAAAGGGCTACTACCGAAACCGGCATCAAGCTTAAAATACTAGAAGGACGTCGTAAATATCAAAGAGCTCTGTATGTGAGAAATACTTCTGAATTTGAAAATGATTTACTCTCAAAATTAACAGGGGGGTAATAAAAAAATTGCAAAAAGCAAATAACTGCTGGAACTCCCGGTTATCTATCCTGTAGTTCCTGAAAAGGCAGATATGTAAAATTATAGAGTGACACAGGGTTGATATATGGATATGTATATGTATAATGTGTGTATGTATTTTGTATTCTAGGTTTGCTTGAAAGGGAAAGTGCATAAATATCATATTATAGCTGCACACCTCAGGGATGGACAGAGACTTTATGTGTGGGCAGCTTTTTTGTTTGTTAGTAGTAAGATTTATATTTGTAAGTTTTTGCACTGGTACATTTTGTATGTATGTTGATAATGGATGCTACTTGGGAGGTTATATATTTTTTTTCGGACCTGTGTCCTCTGTACATTTTTACAGAAAATTTATGTTAAATTTCATCAAAGGATTAAAAAAATATATGTTAGTACCTTAATACCAACTATTTTTGTCTTTCATATAGTATTTTAAATAATATTGTTTGAAATTATGCATGTCAGAGACATAGATGAAATATCTGTATGTCTCTTTGTAGAGTTCTTTTCTCTCCAGCCCGCATTTTTTTGTCTAGACCCTTATACCCATTTTATTACCGTTTTAAGTAATATGCTTTCAAGTGGGTGTCTGATATGTACGAATTTTTGTGTGTATGTTTGTATTTGTACAAATGTATATATACTTTTGTATGAACTTAAGTTGTGTATGTTTTTATACCTGTGTGTATGTATCAAAATTTGACTTGTCTTTTTGGTATATGTATCATCTATTTGAATATTGAAAATTAAACTTTTCTATATATTTTCCTTAAAAACAAAAGTATTGTATTAAGATTATAAATGTGTGCCATTTTATTATCCATCCAATATATGTCTTTGCCAATAAAGCATTTAGAAAAAAAGATAACAAAATTACCGACCAGAGTTGTAAACAGCCGAAGTTGTAGTCGAAGTTTTTTTAACAATTTTGTTAGTGATTAATAATCAATGAAGGGATATAGAGTAAATGCACCTCTAATAATCTAACTATCATTATTGACACTCGTAAAATAAAAACTTAAATATATGACAAAAGGGATGATTTTGATTTCACTATTACCAATTTCCCTTTCCTTGACGGCGATATTCCTCAAGTTCCATCCTTGGGGGTGTTTATTTCTCAACAAGTACGATTCGCACGCGTCTGTTCTACTCGTAACAATTTTAATGAACGTAAACTTAAGCTTACTTTCACAACCAAACTTTTACAACAGGGTTACAGATTTTATAAGTTGTTGAAAACATTTAAGAAGTTTTATTAACCGGTGCTAAGGGTCGTCTTGAACTCACTATGAGATATGAGTAAAGGCCTCATGGTGACTTCAAGATGAAGAACACCGTTCCATTGCTTTTTTAACCATGTATTTTTAGAGACTGTCTCATGAACATTTACTCCATATGCTTCAATGTTATGAACATTTGATTTCTAAATATGGCGTTACTTGCAAACAGCTTATTACTATCGGCATTTGTAAACCTTGTTTTTACGGAAATAATGTTAAAAATTGCCAAAAACTTATTAAAGATCACGAAAAGCTGGGACGTAACCTACATTCTTTACGTCATAGGGGATATCCACAAGATACTCTGCTTGCATCTGTAAAATTTGCTTCGAGATCTAGTGACCTGAAAATTTTATACACATACATGTACTTGCCTCTCACTGATACTGCCGATGTCTACTGAAATATATGATGATTCTTGACCAAACCCTTCGAGAAGTTTTGAGTTTGATTTTTCTTCCGTAGTGCGACAGTGGTTTACCAGCAGACTTAGCAACCCTTGACCCATCTTTCAAAATTACGTATTGTCATTTTCTCTCCTTTCAAGATTTTGATCATGGAGTTAGTAGTCTACCTGTATTGGCTTTTATTCGTATGTTTATTATGCCGTTGTCCATGGATTGCTCTTTCTTTTGACTGACAGTTCGGTTCTCACTTAGTTTTTTATACTATAGGGAAACGGGGCAGATAAAGGGGAGGTTTGAGTACCCATAAACCGGTATAACCCTACCTCTGGCTATTGCTAGTGCCGGTACTAAGTCCGGCTGTCCTGAATTCCTATCGTTGTTTACGTTTGTCCTTTGTCTTGTTTGTGTTTTTCCTGTGTAGTTCCCTGGCAGATTGTGGCATGCGACTGTAATTTTCAGCTATTGTAGATGTTTCCCGTTATCATCTTTGTTACACATGATACAAAATTTCTACAAAAACACGGTAAAACCAAGCAATGGAGCATCGCTTTTATTGTTGTTCTTCATCTTGAAGTCACCATCAGGCCTTCAACAATGAACTTTGTGTTTCAAAATGTTTCCTATTATCTTTTTCACAAAAATACTTAGTCCAAGATTTGATTATTAAAAAACAATTAAAACGAATTATATTTGTACATGTATGCATATATTAAATTATTAGATTACCAAAACGAAATATTGATTATTTTTTTATATGTCTGTGGACATTTGCACCGTCTTTAAATTGATTACACATTTTATTTAGGCCTATTATTTTTATTTGAATTACTCGAAAAGAGAACCAGAAAACCCTTTTCTTACGCCCGAAATGTTATATTTAAAGAAATTGGAGCAAGAATTCTATATTGGGTGTCTTTCCATCATCGACGGTGACTCAAATTAGAATTGAAGTAAATTCGAAAGTTTGGCCAAAGACATATAATTTGTATGTTATTGGGATAGAGGAAAACGTTTCTAAAACCTATCATTATTTTATCTTTGGCGTCACTTAGTTTTGATACGTCTTATAAAATGTTGTAAACATATTTTCCTTGTGATACTGAATAATTGAAACAGACTAACACGAGACATCACGACATCTCGCTAGAACAACATTATCTCCAAATAATTAGTTAATTTTAGCTTCCGGTGAAAAAAAGATTGTCACGTACCCGTGTAATTACAAGGCTAAAGAACCCTAATGTGTTGTCTTGGTTTTATCATGGTTTTATATATATAACTTAAATACCAATGTCTTGTATCTAGAGTCTGCACTTAGACTAAGTTATAGACTTCATGAAATACATGTAGCCGTCATACTGCACGTACCTTTATATATAATATACTATCTTCAGCGCTCTGGTATAAGAAAAGATTTGTTCACTAGTATCATGATAAAAATGAAAACCAAACACAACACAGGTGAGACCAGAAATATACACAACTGAGAAGAAAACGTTCCATCATTGGGAAAATATTAATTGTGTATTGCACACGACTAAAATAATCTGAAACCGTTGAAAATGTGAGATTAAAAAATCACCAAAACACCAACACAGTAAGATTTAAATGTTTCTCTGGTGAGGCGCTCCGAGTAAGAAAACATTCGAAACTTATCTAAAGGGGTCTGAGTTGTCTATATATCTTGTATTTTCCACGGCATTTGATTAGTTTGCTTACCTTTGTGCGAAAAAAATACGATTGTTTTACCACGAGACTATGCGAAAAAATTGGATTATTTTACCATCATATATACCATGCGGTAAAAAAACAAAAAAATATATTTTTCACGAGAATTTCTTATCCTGTTTTTGGAGATATTATATGTTATTCGGGAATATTCACAGGGGATACGGGTTCATATTCCCTGTCTGTGTTTTATATCCCCTGAGCCGTCAGGAGTGCTATAATTTTTCTATTAAATGCGTTTAAAAATTGCGTTTTGCTACCACGGGGATACGGTCTCATATCCCCGGTCAAGGTAACCAATCAAATTGCAGGATTTACATGGATATTTCACTTCAGCAGAATATATACAAAATACGCTGTCATTGAGTTCTTGCATGAATAATTATTTTTTTAATTTAATTTAGTTTCTTGTGTCAATAAACCAACAATATCAAATTCAAAAATACACATTGATTTTCTCGTCATATATCTTCGGTATTTAGTTATATCAAAAGTACCAAATTATGCCTTAGGAAAAATCTGCATCAGAGAGTTATTATATTGTTACTTTTATTTAGGAGATAAATATGTTGTGTTTTAAATTATGAGGGATTTACACCAAAGATGATACAATTTCAATTTTAATGCAAAACCAACCCCCCCCCATAAAAAAGATAGAAAAAAAGATGAATCAATTTCTAGAATGGCCAAATATTAACCATGACGTTGCTATTGGTTCCGACCGAAAATTATGATTTTACCATCTGGCACTTTCGCGAAGTTATCCAATTAAAATTAGCGTTACAGACATACCTACATTACAATATTGCACTCTCATCATCGATAAAAATGCTAACAATGTTTTATATTCAAATGTACTTTTGAATTTGACCTCTTATTTGATGTTTAACCATTGTGCACAAATCACTGAAAAGTAACACGTGAACAGATGTAAAATGAAGTACAGGTAGTTTAATCTTTTAAGGGAGTAAAAGTGTCAGAAATTTTGTAATTAGAATTAAAACGCTGGTATTTTGTTTTGAAGCGCATTGCTAATAGAAAAACATGAGCAAAAAAATTTGATAATCAATGTAAGAATTTTTGAGATATACGACGTCAAAATTTTGGCGGGAAACAGTTTTCTCTGGAGTTTCCTTTAATTTCTATTGGCTGTTTATATACCATAAAATATATGAAAATATAACTGGAAGCAGATGAAATTTTATACTTTGTCTATTTTATGCATTTAAAAGTGACCTATGACCAAGAAATGTGATACACATTAAAAAAATCCTCGCTTAAATGATATCGAATGTTTCTGAAATCTGACACTCATACTCCCTTAATCTTGTCGAGCGAATTAAAACAAGCTCCTGCCAATCTCCTCTAATGACCAAAGTACAAAATTCAGTTGATTTGTTCAAGTCACATACATCAATTAATCAAATTAATGTTGAAATTACAATAAACTGAAATTGAAATAACTTATGTGTTAAGCGGATAGAAATTATGTCTCTTCAGTTTAGATGATATATGAAACCAAACCATTTGAATATCAAGATAGATCTCAAAAATAACTCATAAGACCTCATATAGGCCATAAACGTAACGCCAAAATCGTATTAGCCTAAGTACAGGGCTTTTTGGAAGGATATGGAGTAAATTAACATGAGATCTTAACTCATATGTTAACTCCAACTGCAAAAATTTTAATGATATCTATATATTTTAAGGAGGAAGAATGGGAGAAAATCGAGATAGATCATTCATTTAGTAACATTACTAATGAGACATAATTACCGTCTTGAATGTTTGTCCATAGTTCAATATGCCTAATTATACCCTGACATGGCGGAACTTGTGTTTCCTGGAATGAAAATGTCTATTTTATTCTGGAAATTAGCTTTGTCATGTTTTATGCCAATGTTTTTTCATTTTCCCATTTAATGTATTAAAAAGGATAACAGGAAACATCTACAATGGCTGAAAATTACAATTACATGCTATGGACTCAACTTCATTAAAGCCCTTTTGTTTGATCTAGCAATCATATTGATAATCTTATTAATTAGTGAACAGTCGGAAGTAACGATTTGTTTTGAACAGTTGGTAAAAACAATTTGTGTCACTGACTTTATGGCCATTTTATATTTAAACAAAAATCCATATGATATAGTTCCAAGTCCATATATATCCCTTCCACTGCTGATAAAATTAAATTACCTGATTTTTGTTTTGATTGGATGGAATATTAGCTTGCATTGCATCTCGTTGTCGTACTCGATGTTAACCATTCTGATAATTTTGTCTTCGCAAAACAATAGACCATATCCGAGTTCTGGTATTCAGATTCACCAGTTGTTGTTTGTCCGACCTACGTCATAAACGTGTCCGCCCCATGTGACCAACCTCATGACATTTTAGGCTTTATGACGTGACGTTTTCTATACTGTGACGTATTGAAAAGTAGTCTGGTAAATTCAAATACCATAGATCGGATATGGTCTATTACGAAAGAATGTAAAAAGATATCTATTGGTTCTGAATGGTTTTGAATTTCATCATGTAATATTTAACAATAACTGGCCATACAACCATGCATTATTGAAAAATAGTTTGAATTTAAAAGATTCAATATGTGCAGTTAGCGGACAGGCAAATGCCTGGACAACAGTTAAAACCCCCATTCAATGCCTTTAGTTGACACTAAATTGGCATTTCAAGAGCACATAAAAGATACTCTTCCATCTAAAGTATTTTTATATATTCATAATACATTGTAAGCACACGTGTTATATTTTTTCTGATGCAAATGCACTATAATATTAAACACATGAAATTTTTTCATATGGCGGTAATTCTCGTGTCAACCGTTAATATTTCACGACAATCAAATTACATTAACCTCTGGTTTAAATCGTGTACTTTATTTTATTTATGTTCCCCCTGACGCCTATTATTCTTTGAGAGTACCTCAGTGAGTGATGTTTCAAACAGCTATTAGGAAACTTGTTGTTGAAGATTTTCTGAAAGAATCAATGAGCTTTTGCCAAGCCAGCAGTCAATCGTGTCAAAAATCTTTATTTTTACCATTATAAAAATGCATTTTCGTGTATAAAAAATTATCGCAATTTGCCTGACCGAGTTTCAAAGCGCGTGTCGTTCAATGTATTTTTTTCTGTAATATTTCCCGGAAATCTGATATTTCTTTAATATGTTCAGGAAAATTCTTTCCAAACCAATTTTGAAGAGGATCGATTGAAGAGCTATATTCTTTTCAGCATGTTCCCTTCCCTAAAATTTACTTTACGACTCCATGTCGGAATGACCTTGTTTTTCGTAATACATTTTTCTCCTATTTCAGTCTATTGCAGTTAAATTGGAAGGGTTACATTGTGAAACGTTTGACGAACTCGTTGAGCATTGTTGATAAAAGGTCACGTCTTTGTATTGAATTACCCACGTCACAACTGGGGGAGTTATTTACAGAAACGCCCTATTCATACATGGTGAAGTAAAGGGTGGAGACAATTTGCGAAGTATAATGGGAAAAAATGACAGAACTTCGGTAGATTTGTTTCAAAACTTTCGCATTAATCATTAATAAGTTATGAACTTAGAAAATTTTGTCACATTTTGGGAACGTTTTTTTTTTTTTTTTTTTTTTTTTTTTTTTTTTGCGGAAAGGGCAAGACATAGAAACTTAGGTTTTTATACTTATACTTAGGTGATATGTTTGCATCTTTATTGCAAACAAACATCCTCCAAAACTTTTCAAAGATAGAATTATTACCAAGTCACCATAAGCATAAATTTTATAAAGGTAATTATGTTGAGTCACCTCCAATGCTGTCTTTAAATAGATTTAAGTCAAAATAAGGAGATCTGGGTAAAAAAATATGTGTTTGAACTTGTTGATAAGGCTCCCAACAACGTTACGATCGTCTCACGAAAGAAATACCTTATCGACATCCAACATAAAGAATTGGACATGTCAACACTTTCAGACGTACCAATCGGGAGGAAAAAACGTTAACCAAACCACATTATAAGAATACAGAAATGCTCAAAGCTCCAACTGAAGACAACACCTTGCCTACCAGGTACTGGATTCGTAGGCTCCACAAAAATCCCTTCAAACATTGTATTATTTCAGCATTTGGTACTTTTTAACTAGTGCACTTACTTGTATAAAGGAGTTCATTATCAAAAGATGTGCATAAATCTATCAAAAATCTGGTGTTAATTACATTTGAAGTGTCGTGTGCAAAATCTATTGAATTTTTAGATATACTACAATCAATTCAAAGACCAGTCTCATCCATCGACAGTTATGATTTTTCAACACTTTATACAACCCATTCGGTTACGTTCTCGGTCTGTGTGTAATTCTTTTTATTTCAATGCATTCTAGATTTATAATTTTGGCTCTTGCTTTTTTTATTCATTTGAAAATTTATCTATTCCACATAATTTGAGTAAATCCAAATTGAGACAAGATATTAAGTGGTCTTTTTGATATTTTGGTCTGCAGTTCATTTGTTCTTGCAAAAAGCAAGAATCTTCTCTAATATTACTTACAATAATTATTGTTTTTGGACCTGTGATGATATAATTAATGCACTCAATCTTTTCGTGGACAATATTGTTCGTTTTGGCTACATAATTTATCAACAGGTTATTGGGATTCCCGTGGATACAAATTGTGTACCTCTCATTGCAGATCTTTTTCTGTTCTGTTACAAACGAAACTTCATGAAAAAAAAACTTCAAAACGGGACCGTACGAAACAGTATTTTCTATTTTTCAATGATTACATCTTATATATTGACGCTATCCTTAGTATTGACAATCCCAAATTTTTAGATACTGTGGACATAATTGACTCACTGGAACTGAACTAAAAAAGCTAAAAATGATTACAAATAATGTAATTTTCTGTATCTTACTACATGTATTAACATCGACACTGGCTAAATAAATACTGAAATTATATGATAAAATGGGTTATTTTTACTTTCACTTTTCTTGACGGCGACGTTCCTCTAGCATCATCCTACAGCTAGTATATTTCTAAACAGGTACGATACGCACGCGTTTGTTCAACTCATGGTGATTTAATGAACATAACCTTACAATCACAGCCAAACTTTTACAAAAGGTTTACAGATTTCATAAGTTGTTGAATACATGTAAGAAGTTTTGTAATAGATATCAACAGTTCATGTATAAAATTTAATATGGCCTAACTCGCTTTTTACTAAGGGCAATTCTTATCCTTGTTGTTACAAAATGTTGTTAAAACGTCAAAAAAAAAAAAAAAAAAAAAAACTGATTAAAAATCCAGAAAAACTGGGACTTAACTAATAGGGGACATCGTCAAGATATTGAATCCGTATAAAGAAATTAGCAATTAAGGCGTGAATTTTGTTCCTATGATGTGCCATTTTCAAAATGCATGTATGCTCAAATATTGTCAAAAATCGTGTAAGGTGGTCTCTCGTACATATACTTCCTATAAAAATTTAAATTAAGCCAGAACTGTCTAGTATGCTTTCTGACATGAGAAGTACAGCATGGCTGTTAATAGCCTTTTCGTGTCAATTTAAGCCGCTTTACAGTGTTTGGGAAGATGATACTACCCAAAGGACACCGAGAACCAAAACTATTTTTTTTTGTTGCGCGTGTATATACACTTGGCTTTCAAAATGACAGTCAGTTTACTTTGGTTCTGGAGGTCCTATTCAAGGAATTTTGATAAAAACCTACAAAAAATGTCAAAATGTGTGAAAATAGCATTCAAATGGAAAATTCAGTGGTCTAATTTTTTATCTTTAAGTATAAAAGAACAGTTTTGGAGAAGATTAAATGCATTTCCGAAATCGGTATGCCGAGTGTAATAAATTCTCGGGAAAGTGGCCATACCCCTTACATTGTAGCTTTGAAATCTAGTGACCTAAACATTTTAATTATTCGCCGCCAGGGGGCGGCGAATATATTTGAGACGATATTTTGAAACTTCAGTGGAGGAGCACGTGACCAGGAGCAGTTGTTTGTTTTCCCATTAAAATCGATCTAATGTGTCCTAATCTTTTACAATGAAGATACCTTTTCAATAAGATAGGAAATATTTTTAAATTATTTATTCAAGAAAATTGTTTACAAAATTATTAATTTAATTTTCATTAATATTATAACTAAAGTGAAAGGGAAATCAATAAGACAAGGGAGACGGGTTATGCTTGCTTGACTTTTCTGTTACATGAGGAGTGTGTCTGGATATCATGATGCAGATGCATGATTACCTTAATTGCAATGGTTTTTGGGGGTTGCATATTGTTTCCAATTATTATTGTTATTATTACTATTAATTTTTGGTTGTTCATAAAAAAAATAATAAAAAAATGATAAATACATAAAGCGAGAACCAGCGTATCTTTTTACCAAACACGTGTGCCTCAGATATGGGTTAATTGATATAGGTCAACATTAGTGAGAGTGAAAACAAAAGAAAATCTGTCGAAGTGGGTCAAGATAGCGTGCTTTGGATCCCGATCATTTTAAAAAAATAACAAAAATCATAAAAATGGAACAATTAATAAAATGAATTAAAACCAAACAATAACAATAATGACCTTCAATCATCTTTGAAATACCATCAAGTATAAACACGGGTCAAATTACTTGACTGCTGTGTAATGATTACTGTTACAGCTGTACTAGTTCTACACTATAAATTATCTCAAATGCCTAAAATCTAAATTACTCTATTGGCAATTACTAAGCAAATATATAAAATAAGCTGTTGACTGTATTATCAGTTGAAAATAAATCGATACTAATTAAGAATGTCTATTAAAACAATGGTTCAACATTACAATCACCAAAAACAAGTCAGCCTTTAACTGATTCAATCACTCACAAATTTAGGACATTTTGGTGTTGTCAATCTATATTTACTATTAAAAACGAATGTCAAATTGAGAGGCTGGTGTACGGGTCCTATGTTTCACTCTCACGGGTGTTACGCTTATAACATTTTTTTTAATCAATATGTATTAAAATGCCATTTTATTATATAAAATATTTTCTGTAAGATCATCTTTACGGAAGAAAGTTTCATTTTTAATATGAAACCAGTAAACATCACAAACATGAATACAATGATCTTACAGATTATATTTAATACAAACAACCATTATTGTTAACATTTTTTGCAATTTTATATATATACTTTTTTTTACAATTGTTTTAAACTAAAAAAAATGAGATGTTTTTATACAGTTAAAGTTATAAGATCCTAGTCACATCTGTTTTGTTACGTTTTTACTTGAAGTTTTAAAATTTTCAATAAACATATAAAGCAAGTTATTTTTATTGTTTTTCAGTTACTATATGAATTTGACAGTGTATGCTTGTGCAATAAAAAAGAATCTGTATTCTATTAGGTTATGACTCTGTTGTCAGGTTGTTGCCATTGTCTGTACATAAATTGGTGCAATGCAATACATTTTAATAGCTTCAGCTAACCAATTTTTAATGTGAACAGAATGATTCTTGCAAAAAAAGAAATACTAATAATACTAATATATATATATAATATTACAATCCAATCCATTTGTTAAAAAGGGGTTCTTAGCTCATCTTACTCAAAGGGTCATGTGAACTATTGCCACCATGAAGCATTCGTCGTTGTCATCCATCATCAACTTTTCTTATTTTCATCTTCTTTTAAAGCTCGGCCAATTTGGACCAAACTTGGCAGGGATGGTCCTTGGGTGGTTCCCTTTCAAAATGATATCCGATATCCCTTCCCGCTAAAATGTTCAGCATGTCAAGGGCTGTCATCTTATGCAGTAGTGACAAGAATCAGGTCACAGAGACCTAGATATATGGTAAGAGTTTAAGTGACAGCTCATATGTCATGTAATATTAGAGATGGGATCAAACAATTTTACATGCAGATGTCTTTGAGGGAAAAGGATTTAATTTTATGGTCCACTGACACTGATTGAATTTAGGTCAGAGTTCATATGAGATAGTATCATGTTATCTTGCATGCAGATGTTTCTAAGAAAGAAAACAAAATTAAACAAAAGTTTGTTCGTCACTGTGACCTACATTTCATGGTTCAATGATTGGTGAAAGTTAAGGTCAGAGCTTATATTTCGTGTACTATAAAAGTACAATGACATTTCCAAGACATACACTCTACTTGACCTAATTTGGCGGCGAATTGATGCTTTGCATCAATTTTTAACTTGTCTCATACTGGCCTCTCACTGATACTGTTGATGTCTACTGAAATATATGATGACTCTTGACCAAACCCTTCTTGAAGTTTTGAGTTTGATTTTTCTTCCATACGTAGTGCCACAGTGTTTTACCAGCAGACTTTGATCCTTAAACTAACCGATATGTTAGCGGCGAGCATCCTTTGATCCATTTTTCAATATTACTTGTTTTGCTTCTCTCTCCCTTCAAGATGGTGGTCATGGAGACAGTAGCCTACCTGTATTGGTTTTATTCTTATGTTTGTTATACTATAGGGAAACGGGACAGAGAAATGGGAGGTCTGGGTACCTTTAAACCGGCTTACCATACTGCTGGCTTTTGTTAGTGCCGGTACCGAGTTCCTATCGTTGTTTACTTTTGTTGTTTGTTTGATTTGAGTTTGTCTTATGTTGTAGCATGGCGTATTGCGTCATGAAATTTTAATTTTCAGTCACTTTATATGGTTTATGTTATCCCTTTTTTCATGCCCAAAGGCCTCATAGTGACTTCAAGATGAAGAACAACAATAAAAGCGTTATTCGTTTGCTTGTTTTTAGCATGTATTTGTAGACTGTATCGTGTATATTTACTCAATATTTTTTCGTTGCCTATTGATGTAAAAAGCAAATCTTGATTTATTTTGCTTACAAATTGTAATTATTGTGACATAATATTTACAAAAATGATATATCGTGCTTTTAAGAAATATAAAAAGGGTAGTTATACTGCTTTGAGCGTATCTTTTCTCCACACAGTTTGTGTACAATGGTTCGTGGTCATAATTTTTCCGTCTTAAAAACTTGACTACCCCGCTTTGACAAGGTATTCCCTTATCTATCATTTGCGGTCAACTCTATGTTAAAAACCAAACAAATCGTTGAGCTTCTAGCATACATGTAACTGTTTCATTGATATGGTTGACCGGAGCATTTAAAATTATTTCCACAATTATATCAGAATTGAAAAGACAATATTAGCCCTGCCCTTAACCTGTCAGTGTGTTTCGATACTAATGACGCAAACATCCCCCGGAGTATACTGTTGGATAGAATATCAATAATATAAAGGAGAAAAGTGATTGATTTTCAGCATTTTGTGGTATGGTTTTTGTCCTTTATGTGTATTTTTGAATTGGACTAGTCTTTAAAAAATATTATTTATTTATTTGACTTTGAATAGTTTCCTTATCTTGTGCCTTTATTGTGCAGCAGAGATTTGCGTTTAATGCTTATCAGTCGAAACAAGAATATGTACTTTTTTGTTTGATGTCTGAAATAGTGCATTACTGTTTCACTGATATGGTCGACCAGTGTTTTTAAAAGTATTTCGAAAGTTATATCAGAATTGAAAAAAAAAACAATATTAGCCCTGCCCTCTTTTCAATTCTGATATAAATATGAAACATTATACAAGTATTAGCTTCCCAAAAAGCTAGCCTGACGCCAGTATTCTTTTACCTACACAATAAAAAGTATATTTTGTTGATGATTTACCCGAATTTCCTAGCTACAACAATTTCAACAATTGCGTTTCTCCCGGTATATAGGAAGGACATACTTAACAGACGAACTGGTTTCTTTGTCTTTTATTCCGACAAAACCAGTATAATAACTTTCTAAAGTGTTAATGTAGAAAATATTGCGTCTTTATTTATATGCCAACAGCACGCTTAAATAATGGTATCAAATGTGGTTTAAAATGTTATCTCGGAAAAATCAATAAATGAAAACCATCATCGTAAGTGTTAATTTATTAATTTGCAATAATATTGTCGTAAACTTATATTAATCAAATGAACACGTTACACTTTATTGACCGTCATGCAATGCAAAAGTGGATGCTTAACCGAAATGTAATGCAAACATGGACACCTTACTGGATGTGCATTTTCTGATTCTATTACTGTCTGACGCCGTGACGTCAGACAATGATTACATGGTGCATCATTTGTTCTTGATGATTTTGTTCATTATAGGATTGTTATGTCATCCCAGACTTTGTCGGGGCGACATTTTGTTATTCTACGTTTCTTCTGATTATTATTCTTATTATTGTTTTTCTTCCACATATTTTTGTCCGAAGGATTATTTTTTGAATGGCTTGATGTTATCAAATGAAACTTGGTATGAAGTTAGATCATTATGAGGAGAATATTTTTTACCAAAAAAAAAAAAAAAAAAAAAAATCAAAACGGTTCCGTTTCCAAGATGGCTGCCAAAATCTGCAAAATTTCAACCTTGTCGGATTTCTAGGTAGATTTTGAGGCTGCGAATAAGATGGAACCATCAAATGGGGAGTCTGGGGCGACATCGGCTATTGCTTGCCATTGCAAATCTAGTTATTTTTCTTATTGATTTTTATAAACATCAAGGATGTGCAATTTACTTTGATTTTAAAAAAACGAGAAAAATTGTACTTTTATTCAAAATATGATCAAAATTTACCAAACTTAGATATTCCGAAAATTTTGTTGATCTCATTTATGAATGTTGAAATTTTATGTGATTTTAAATCGGTAATAAATACCCCATGGAATTTCTGATTTTTTTCTTGATGGCATTTCATTTAACAGTATAAATAAAAAAATGAAAAAAATCCGATTGATAACTATGAAAAAGAAAGGAAATTGGGTACACGTCAAGGAGACACAAAACAAAGCATCTAGGGGTCAACGTACGGTCTTCAACACAGTGAGGAACCTCACACCATATAGCAAGCCCTAAATGGCCCAAAAAGGTAAAAAAGTGAATAAATAAATCGAAACAAACCCCATCCAATAACCCAAATATCAAGAAACTAAAATTTTATAAGAAGACAAGGACAAGCCAATGACCAACATATTCCTGACTTGGGACAGGCGCAAAAATTGCGATGGGGTTAAACTCGTTTTCTTGGATCCAAACCCTCCCTCTATGTGTGGTGAATGGCTAAAGAATAGATATACAAAAGGACTCACAGTAAAAATCAAACTAGAAAAAAGTCCAACTTATCAAGACGAGTACCCTTACAATTAAGTACATAAACATGAAGACTATACACACAGGTACTGTTCGGACAAATGCTCGCAGTTACTGACAGCTAGCTAAGGACATAATTTCCGTTGACTATGATATCAAGCCTTCTTACATATGAAACTTCAATTGAAATACTTCTAAATAGATTTGGTATAACAACATCATCAATTATGAAAGAAGAACATGATATTGTGAAATCCCAAATACTGCCAATATGAAAAATTGTTTAAATTTAGTTATGGTGTAAAGCATTTAGGAGATGATCAATATTTTTGCCAACAAAAACTAGAAGTAAAGATTTAACAACAATGCTGTATTTATATCCTTTACGAATAAGTTTGATCAACGGATTAATAAGTTTGAAAGGACAATTTTATAATTTATGCGCTTTGTAAATGATATTGCCATAGAAGTTTGGATGTGAAATGCCTTGATGTATAAGAGCCCTGCATGTAGAACCAAATTTTCTTAATAAGTCAATGTATCTATAATAAAATTTAGAGAATGTTTTTATCAATTTTTGATATCTAAACCCTTGATGCAGAAATTGTTCAGTGAGACAAAGATTTCGATCNTCAATTTTTGATATCTAAACCCTTGATGCAGAAATTGTTCAGTGAGACAAAGATTTCGATCGTTGAAGTCAGAAACATCACTACATACTCGCGCATATCGAACAAGTTGTGAAGTGTAGACCCCGTAAGAAGAGGCTGACAGAACGTCGCCGTCGAGATGGGGAAAATTGACTATAGGGAAGGAGAAATCATCCCTTTTATCATAAACCTTTGTGTTTAACTTTCCTTGATTTATTGATATATCAAGATCAAGAAAAGGAGTATAATTACTGCTGCTAATAGATTTATTTAAAGTACGTTCTGCAGGATAAATTTCATCTGTAAATTTAGCAATTCCGTCCGAATTTATTGCATTTGTAGTTGAAAATACGATAGCCAAAGTTTGCAAAATGAAAATTTATGATAAAAACGTTATATTTCAATTTAAAACATACTTTTGTCTCCAGTGTGCGCGTTTCATAGAAATATTTTACACACTCCCTGTTAGATATTGCTCTCTTGGCACGTGAATAGTTTTTATATGCACTGCGACATTCATGGTGCTTTATTAAGATAAAAGAATTATGTCATCCTAGAAGAATTGTCTGGTATTTATTTTATTGACCATCTGGTACAGATTGTTCTAGGTGCCTCATGTGAAAGGACAATAACCGATTTATAGAAATAAATACAAAGATTATTCAAAATAGCTAAAAGGCAAAGTACTATAAGAAAATGGAGAAAATAATCCCAGAAAGTAGTTTCCGCATGTTCTACGTTAAATAAGCAGTGAAAGGATATGGTGTAAATGAACATAAGACAAAGTCACTACAAATATATTGTAGAAGCAAGCAAGGGAACAACGCTTTTATTGTTCTTAATCTTCATACCTTCAACAATGCATTAAGCATTAATATTTTTTTTAATTTTAAATCCATAAAAGAGCGATGGGTCGAAATATGGCTTTACTCTATTAACCATTTTGGCATGCTGCGCTTCTTTTCATATTTTGTATTTTGGGATTTCAGATCCCGTATAAGTTTTCTTCATTATTAAAGAGAGTTTTGGCAAATACTTCTTGAAGTGGGCATGTTGTGGAGCTATGTTTGAGTATCAAATTTTTTACCACACTTTATGCCATAATAAAAACTTCATTTGATCGGATTAAAATAAAGATTTTACAACTGTTTCGAGTAAATACAACATTTCTGTACATGAGTAAAATTCGAGGCTTGTTGAGCGTTTAAAATATTTCAAAATATATCTATCGAAAGCGGAGAAATGTCGTATTTCATGAAATATATGTTTCTCTAATAAAATTTACGTCGATACTTCCACAGAGACATAACCCCCTTTTCTGCTCTTCTTTAACGTGTTCTTTGAGAGACCTTATTAGGCACGGTAGCCTTTTCGTGTAGCCACAATGGTAAAGTCGAAAGACGGCAAACATATTTGACGTCATTATTAAATTCTAACCAATGTAATCGCAATATCAATTAAGGCACATGTTGGATAAAACTTTGATCTCTTATGGAATGAAATTGAACAGAACAGCATAAGAATTAGAGAATATGTTATCATTTACTGGTGCACTGTAGTTAAATGTAATTAAAATATATGACAAGGAAACCAATGTGAAGACATTTTATTTTATCTGTTATTTGGGACAGTTTCCTTTGATCTCTACTGCACCATAAAGCTCGTTTCAAGGCTCGACCAGCAACAAGTGATACTAAAAATTATCGGCTGTGCACCAACAGGCTGCAAAAGGATCTACTTTTATGTTTTGGCCAATCACGCTTCAGTGGGCAAAGCTCTTAAAAAGAACGTAAATGATGTGGAAAACTAACTTACATGTAACTGAAAAGGTTAATAATCATAAAATCAACGTGCAACGAAAATTTAACTACACCTTTTGCGTAGTAAACTAATGTCAATGATCTTTTAGACAATTTTTTTCAAACAGTTACTGTTTCCATCAAAATAAATAATGCATTCATAAAATTATTGATATTTAACAAAAAAAAAAACATAAAAAAAAAACCCAAAAAAACAAAAAAAAAACAATAAAAAAAAACAAACAAACAAAAAACACCAACAATCAACAAGAAACCAGAAACATGGCATCAAATGTTGTGCTTAATCAGATTTACCAAGACAAACAGCAGTGTTACAGTTACAATTAAAATGCATCCGGAGAGTATCTAAAACATTTTCCTGAAATGTAATGGTAATCCCTAACTCCGCCATGCCCCGCTCCCGAAAGAACGACAAAAAAGCACAGACACTGTCAGTATTACCACTAAATCGAATGTCCATATTACCAGTAAATCATTGAAAAGAGACAAAAAGCTTATGAAAAAGTGGCAGGGAATGGAAAAAAATCTCTTGTATTCTATGGGAAATCTTACGCAATGACACCTTGACATTTCCATCGAGGACATTGAAATAACAGCAGTAGAATACCGAAGGAAAAAAAGAGTGAAATTTGCAAAAATCGAAGTCCAAAGACATTGCCAAAACGAGAACATAGAAAACAATGTGAACAATTTCCTTTTGAGTATCACTAACACGTCATGCGTAAATATTCAAAAAAAAAAAAATAGTGCATAGTTTTTCACTATATAAGTTGTTGCAAGACTAAACGTAAAAAAAGGAATGATAACTTATATAAAAAAAAAACAATCCAATTTATGTACTATTGTGGATTTACAGACAAACAAAATATTAGTATTTTTTTCGCTTGTCAAGGATTATCAGGTCCATATCAGATTCGCCCTTCGCCCTACGGGCTCATTTGAAATGGAACTGATAATCCCTGTATCGTGAACAAAAATGCTTATAATTGAAATCTATCATGTGTTTGGTTTTTTTCAACAAGAAAAACAATTTAATTTTGTAATATGCAATAGAAGAATTTGCGGGTTTTTTTTGGCAGTTCAATAAACCAAACAATATTTTTTTCTACAGGACCGAGAAAAAGGACGGGATGATCACTTCAAAACCAGAACATTCAAGGAATCATTTCCCGAGACCACCTGATGAACCTATCTTGTTGTTTTACAGTGCACAGAGTAGCTTACAACTGTACTGCATTGAACTGTGTAAAAAATCTATTGAAAGGATACACATGGAGCTATTAAATCATCGGCATTACAGACAGCCTACCCAGTGCGGTCTTTTCATTAAGAACAATGTATCGCATTCATTGCAAACTAAGAAGACGGGAAAATTATAACAAAAAAAAATAAATAAATAAAACGAACAAGAAGAATAAAACAAAACAAAACGAAACAAAAGAACAAAAACACAAACATAAAATAAAAACTAGAAGAAATAAAACAACGACACAAACAAGGATGAAACAAAGGAATGAATTACCATGAGCATCATATAAATAAAGCAATATCAGTTTGGGCCATAACAAAACCGGAGTTTTCATCAGGAGCTCAAGATTCAGCATAATCAACTTCACGCACTACCAATAAAAAACAAATGTTTAATCCAAGTGGTTGATTTCAATCATGTACAATACTATTGACCTACTTTTCATGTTACAGAAATATTGTACCGTGGCGTCTGCAATGACAGTTTGTACACAGAATCGTTGTAGTTCTTTTTATTTGTTTTTTTAAATAATATATTGTTTTCCATATACTAACAACGGTGGAAGCAGGTATAGATGTTGCTAGACTCCGTTCGTCCTTCTGTAGGTCCGTTTGTCCGTTACGCTTTTGAATATCAAATTCGTATTCTAAAACTTTTGACACCTTAAACCTGACACCTCTGAAACCCTGAACATTTGCTTTAAAACACACGCATATCTTTTCATTGTTTTTTTTGTTTTGTTTTGTTTTTTTTTGGGGGGGGGTTAAATGTTTCATGAATGATATTATGTTGGTAAGGTGAGCTGCAAAGGTAGAATAAATGATTCTGAATGCCAACAGTGATGAAAATCATCTTTTTTTAACCTGTTAACATCGGAAAATCCAGCAATGTCTACGGCTGGATCTGAACCTCTGCTTTGTTGTCATCTATGGCAACATCGCCTGCACTATGTCCAGCGCCCTACACCACTAGGCCACCTAGGCTATATAAAATAAAGCTTTCGGTAACCTAGTCATTCCTCTTCGTAGGAAATCTAGAGTTGTAACATAGTACACGATGAACATTTGGTAGGTAGGAAATAGATAGAAGAAGGGTAACGTTGCGACAGGCAAGATAATAAGGTATATAGATAATAGTGTTGCACAGAGCTCTATATAATATCAATGATAATATGTTGGTAAGGTGAGCTTCAAAGGTAGAATATATGATTCCGAATGCCAACAGTTTGTATAATCTTCAAATCAATTCTGACACTTTTTACGCTATGCTTTCGGAAATTTGTATAATTTTTGGACATAGGAAATATTTCCCCCTTGGAAAGTTTATCTGTTATTACAGTATCACTCAGTAAATTTTCATCAATTTTATTGAAGATAAGTACTTCCTTTTTTTTGCCATTTTTTTTCCAATTGTTGAACTTGGTCATTTTGTCATCATATTTTATCAACATAGTACTCAGTTTGTGTACTAAAACCGTCACTAATCACTACAGAAGTTTTACGGTCGACATCACGATCTTGCTGATAGCTATGGGATATCTCTTTCCTAGATGACAACAGATCTTTCCCTTTACAACTAAAGTTTGTTTCTCCTACTGGATGTCACTTTACTACCGGAGTTCAACAATGCGGGGGTCTTATAAGAAGCAGGAGATGCTTACTCTATCAGTGCACCTGATCTCGCCCATGGTTTTTATTGGTTACGTATTGTTCATCTGTATGTGTGTCTTATCTGTATGTTTGTCTTCATTTTTCCTTTTCTGTCCCGTACTCATTTGGTGTCCTTGTTTCTTGGTGTTTTCGATGCTGTCATTGTCCATAGATTGTTCGTTTTGTTCGATACTAACAAACAGTTTCTCTGTGGACAGCTTTGATTTAGAGCTATTGTTGAATGATTTCAACGCTTTGATAAAATTTTTAATATAGGTACCTAGTATGTGTTATTTGAAACTTGATACATTTTTCGCATGTATTTAGAAAAAAAAAACCTTTTAAGTACATGTTTTTAATAACTGCAAAAATATACCTTTACTTTTTATGAAATATCATTCTTGCAAACTTCTGTTTACATTAAGACTGTTCTGCATGTTGCAAACCATATTTCAGAAAGCCATGGTATTTCGAACTTCCCCCAAAGGCACCCTCTACGCAGCGTCAGTTCTCGGTATAAATTAGAAAAATATAAAAAAATATTTTGTATGAATTATCCGTCTGGTACACTTCTATTTACATTAAGACTATTCTGCAGGTTGCAAATCACATTTTAGCAAGCCATGGTATTCTGACCTACCCTCATATGTAATTGAACAACCCCATGCAGGGTCAGTTCTCGGTATTAACTATAAAAATATGCCTTTATTTTGTATGAATTATCACTCTGGTTTACTTATGTTTACATTTAGATTGTTTTGCAGGTTGCATATAACATTTCAGCAAGCCATGTTATTTTGAGAAATTGACCTACTCCCACTCAGGGATAGATCTAGGTATAAAATTTAAACATTTGCCCTTATTTTGTATGAATTATCTCTCTGGTACTCTACTGCATAAATTTAGACTATTCTGCAGCTTGCAAATCAAATTCAAAACACCATGGTAGTTTGACCTACCATCCATGGGAAATTGACCCTCAGGGTCAGTTCTTGGTATTAAATATAAAAAATGTGCTTTTATTTTGTATGAACTTTCACTCTGGTACACTTCTGTATACATCTAGACTGTTCTGCTGGTGGTAAATCATATTTCAGAATGCCATGATATTTTGACCTACCCAATAGGAAATTGACATACCCCCACTAGCCTCAGTTTTAGGTATGAAAAATATAAAAAATTATCACTCTTGTATTATTCCTGCATATAAAGTGCGCTGACTTTTTGTTTTAATAAACAAGCTATGGTATTCGACCTATCCCCCATTGGAAATTGACCTACACTTTGATAAAAGATACCGGTAGATGTCATAATATATTTTAAGAAGTTAGGGTAGGTAAATTTTCCATTGCGGGGGTTTAAATTCTCTGGCTGAAAAACGACCTGCGGGTAAAAATCCCATGCTCAAAAGTGACCCGCGGGTCGATTTGCCACGCGGGTCAAAATACCCTATTACACCGGTACCTATTCCGGCTGTCCCCTAGTTCCTATCGTTGTTTACGTTTGCCTTTTTTAGTTCCCTGGCATATAATTGTAATTTTCAGCCTTTGTAGATGGTTCCTGTTATCCTTTGTTTTACATTAACAATAAAATCGTTGTTCCATTGCTCCGTCTTACCATGTGGTTGTAGAGACTTTGTCTAGTGTGCATTTACTCTATATCTCTCTGGTGCTTATTTTAAACAGAATTTGTATCTTCTGCAGTGTGGAGTCCATTAAAAGATTCCTCGTGTGAGAGATGTATGCTCTATATACATTGCACTTATGCTTTACCTGTACTTGATATAGTTTCTAATTTCGATGCACTTTTTGGATTTTCTAATTTTTTTTTTCGTTATATCAAATTGTTATTCTGTCCACCTGTTTATTATGACCACATAACCATGAAAATATATTGTTTCAATAATGTAGTCTTTAAGTTAAACATGAATGTGATGCACATATACCTAGCGTACCAAAAGAGCGAGTACTTGACAGTTGTAGCTGGTATAATTCAGCCTTATTCGATTGACTCGACCTTTCAAGTCAGATTGTATGCAATAATACTACTCTTAATGTCAATTTCGGTATAAAAAATTGACGGTTTAATTAAATACATAAAGCACTGGTTGTCAAATCATCCAATTAATAGCTACATAATAAGCCTATGTAAGAGTGAAACTGTAACCTTCAGTATGATTCGGTAGAAATTATTATCGTTGTTGTTTCAAACACAAATGCCAAGAACAAATCAATAATTACGTACTATGAAATAATTTTGCAATTTATAAGATAACAGGATAAAGGATGAAAGCCCGTCCAGATTACGTAAAATGTAAGCCTTAACAAATGAATAAAAGATATGAATCAGTTTAGCAGTTCGACATGGTATAAATTGAAGTAAAGCAACACCAAATCTGAACCGATTCATACATAGTTTATAAAATCTAAGCTATACGACAAGCGTGATGATTTTAATATCCCAATTGTGAACTTTCCCTTTCTTAGCAGCAATATACTTACATCTCGAGCCTATGGAGTTTACATTTCACAGTTGATTCGTTACAGTCGACCATGTAGTTTGTACAGTGATATTTTTTAAAAGGGCAAAAACACTGTCCCAAAAGCTGCTTAGTCAGGGATTTGTTCAACCATTGTTAATTTCATCCCTCAATTCTATGACCGTCACCATAACATCATTGAAAATTATGAAGTGTCAGTATCCCAAATGAAAAGAACATTTTAGCTAGATTCACGTGTTCCCGGATTTGACTACCGATTTTGACATTTTTCTAGATTGACTCACTCACAGTGCGACGCGTGCTGTTAACAGAGCAGAACATGCTTACCCTTCCGGTGCACCTGATGTCACTCTCAATATCACTGGAGTTCACACTGTGAGTGCCTAGTTTTTGAGTGTTGTGTTTTCTATTTCTGTGCTTCGTATCTGTCTAACGTCATTGTTTTCTGTGTCCTCGTTATGGCCATCACTTTGGCCCTTCGATTTTTGTAAATTCCACTCCTTTGCTCCTTAGGTATTCTACTGCCGTTGTTTTATAGTTAAAAGTCTCCTGTCAAAGAAGTGTGGTCATTGGCAGTGATTTTTTCCAACAAATATTTAGAAAAATAGTGTTAATTTGTCTAAGGTATGTGTACTTCCAAGAAATAAAGATCACCATATGCCTTTCTGACGTATAAGGAGTCGAACATGGTTGTAAATAGCCTATTGTATTGT
This sequence comes from Modiolus philippinarum, assembly GCA_002080025.1. NCBI lineage: Eukaryota > Metazoa > Mollusca > Bivalvia > Mytilida > Modiolidae > Modiolus > Modiolus philippinarum. The sequence goes on from MJUU01049948.1 coordinate 78,127, forward strand.
ATTTAAGCTATTTAACAGTGGTTGGGAAGATTGAAGAACTGGAAGGGCACCGAGAATAAAAACCATTTTCTTTGTGATTATAAAAAGATTTGCCTTTCGAAATGGCAGCTTTTTTGTTTGGTCCTTGAGGTACTACATTGTATATATGCAATTAATTTTAATAAAACCTACAAAAATTGTAAAAATATGTCCATTCGTGTAGTAAGTTCATTGGCTAATCAAACTGAAAAAGCTTTAAATATGGACAAAGAAAATACAAAAACAACAATACTGTAGCAAGAAGACAGAAAAAGGAAAAACTGAGAAAAAGATTAAAGATACCTTGCAATACAGTTGACATACCAAAAGAGTCAACATAACATACACGAGGCAAAATGAACAAGAATGCCACAAACTTATTAAAAGTTCCAGCAGCGTGAAACCCTCAAAATACAGGTATGATCTGGTACTCTGGAATGGTAAACATGATCTGGCAACCGTCAATAAAATGTCCGGTGTCAAGTCAAAGTTGGTGCTTTTTTTCAGATTGGTAATTAAAAATCGGGATCTACTCAGATCATGTTGAAGACCGTAAATTTATTAAAGTAAATAACTTAAAACGAACAATCCAAGGATTATGACAAGATCTGAAAAAATAAAGAAACAAAGACTTAACATACGTACACCACAAAAAAGACCCACAAACATACAAATATGAACAGCAAGAACCCAATAAAAAAACCATGGGCGAGTTCAGGTGCACCGGAAGCAAACGTAAAATTTTGTTGTGACAAAAATATTGGATGGACATAATTTTATATATAGGTTTTTGAAACAATTATTTTGCTCTGTATTTAGAATCGCTCAAGATTCTACATTCTACAGGCATGACAACAGCGGGTGCGTTGTAAATTGTACACGCCATATGCAGGAGATGTGGAACTACATGTATTACTGCCTAAAACGGTAGTTCACCGTTGGTAAGTCTTAAATTAAACGTTTTGAGTTCAAATTACTAGCGCTATCAACACATTTCGTGTGTTTTTGTATAATGTTAATGTTAATATGGTGTATCAGGGATCTCTTTAATTTCTAGTTTATTTTGTTATGTGGTAGAAATGACCAATGAATTGCCAGCAATAATGAAAAACAAAATTGGCTCAAATTAACTTTTAATCAGACGAAAAATAAT
>MJUU01049948.1:83894-94960 GCA_002080025.1 Modiolus philippinarum
TGCACGGAAAGTGATTTCAGTCCATGGCCTACTCTAACCACGAAATTAAAAACCCAACGAAATACAAAATTCCCATAACCTTTCAATGGCGAAAGTCTGAAACCACGAATTTAGGAACCCAGGAATGTATGAATTTTAGTAAAACCACGAAAATCAGAACCCACGAAAATAAATGCATCCACATTATTTTACAAATGACCATTCAAGGGGATACAGTTCACAGCGTAATCATAGTTCTTTGGTATGTTCATCTTCCATACAACAGCAAACAAACTGAAGCTACTCCAGTCTGTATTGCTTAACTTTACTGCATTTAAGGTAGATCGGTAGTCTTCCGCCATTTTGAATTTGTTATTTATGCTGTTATGGTATTATCTGCTTTTTAAATATGCAAATATCTTATTTGTAATGAATCAATCACTATTATATCCATAATACAAAATGCAAAGGACCTACATGGACTTGATTTCACATGTCTTTATCTTATTAGCCGAGGCATGGTAACTTGATAATTAAATAAATTGGAAGAGGATTTTTGAAAAAGGGAGATAATCTGATAAAAATATTTTACAAAGATATCACTATGAAAATTCACATTTTACAAATTATATGGTAAAAAAAGTCGGTGACCCCCATTTTTCTTTATATTTTCTGAAAGTATGTTCAAAGGGCTAACATACGAGTAAAATACAAAAAAATCTATGGAATAGTTTTAAAGAAAACAACCAAATACCTGTTTTTCCCTATATATTCATTAGAAATATTTGATTATTTTGATATCATTTATTTTAGAAACAAGCACGGTGACCCCCTTTTTTATTATTTTATTTCAATGCTCATATAATAAGGAAACTTTCCTGAGAAAATAAAGAAAATCTATGGAAAAAAAATTTGGAGTACCCATCTACCTTAAATCTTATCCATAACATCGGCAAGGGAATTTATTATTTCTGTAGGTTGTCTGCAGAATAACGTGAGAGGAACTTGTAATATTATATACTCATTTAAATATCTGTATTCTGATTTGTTCAAATCATGTCACATGACATGTGAGATTTCGCTGGGTCAACCGGCTAGCGTTGGGTCGCATAGGAAGGTCAACCGGTAAACAAGAAAATTCGATATAATATAACAGTTACCACCCTAGATAGTGTGTGACCCAGCGATTTCTCTCCCCTCGAAATTTAGGTCACCCTCGAGCAAGCTCTCGGGTGACCTTAATATCTCGGGGAGAGAAACCGCTGGGTCACACACTATCTAGGGTGGTAATTGTATAAGGTCATGAAACAGTCATGAATTCTTATCATGTAAACAAATGGTAATTTTTAACTTATTATAGATGTAATTGCAAATACTCCCCCATATATTTGATCTCCCGAGCTGTTATTTAAATTCGATTTTAAGTCGTACAGTGAAAACTTGGTGTCGTCAGAAATTGTGTTATATTTTTGATCAATTCCCTGTAGCAGTTTTCATAAGACGATAACAAAGGGATTTTCATATATCTGTAATCATTATAATCATCAGGATCATCATTCAGCGTGCACTTCCTAAAAGCGTAAATTTGGCTTTTGCTTTTTGAAAATTGTGAACTAATTTTCATACATGTGAGAGTCAGTATTTTTACCAAAGAAACATGACTTACAATGTCACCATCATGTACATTGTTGTATTTAAAAAAAAATGTTGTTGCTGAAAGGCATAGAATTTGGCGCGCAAGGGATTCGTTTATTTAATATAACTTGTTTTCCCTAATTGTTTGTGATGTTAAACATTTTGATTTATGACAGTGTGGGCATCTTTTTACACTGAATTCTACTTCCACATATAAAAAATCTCAATAATACTGACACAAGTGAAGTGTTTATATTGTCATGTTGATGTACGTATTAGTAAAATCAAGCTCAACAATCAAACTTATTTTCCCTGTTCGTTGATAAATGTTAGCGGATTCAAAAGGAGCGATAATTTTAATAAATGCAATTGACCATATCTTGCCATCATAATAAATAATAGTTTACACATGAAAAAGAAAGGAAATGGGGTACATGTCAAGTAGACAACACCCCATCTACAGGTTAAAACGACCCAAAACAAAGCATCTAGGGGTCACCGTACAGTCTTCAACACAGTGAGGAACCTCACACAATATAGCAAGCCCTAAATAGTCCACAAAAAGTAAAAAAGTGAATAAATCAATGGAAACAAACCACATCCAATGTATGAGGGTTCACACTGAGTATCTCGTCGTATTATTGTTTGTTTGCGTTTGTGTTTTTGTGTTTTGTTGTTTTACGTCTGTCATTGGTTTATATCTTCATCTTCCTCGTTTTTTGCTTTATCTCCAAGCTTTGATTTGTTTAATTGTTGTTCCTTGATTGATATAATGTCTTTTTTGTTTTCACTTTTAACTTTTATTAAAAGGCGAAATCATATTGTAAGAAATACCAAAATTGCAAAATTATATCATCAAGTTTTGTAGTCATCAATATCAATTTAAGTGATCAAAAATGAAGTACGGTATAACCACTCAATTGGGGTATTTTCATTATCGCCATTGCGTTGATAGAAATATTTAAACACACGTCTGTTGTCATTTGGTTAGATAAATAATAAATGAACTTGACTACTTGCAAACGGTAGGTGCCTTACGTTATCGGTCCAATTTAAAGCTGTTACTCCATACTAAGGCAAACTTGTAGTTTTTTATTCTTTGTTTTGCGAAAATGTTGCTCATGTCACACAAGTTACTTTCAAAAAATGCGTAAAGATAAAACAATTAGCGATGTATGTTCGACAATTAGCAATGAATTCCGCTCAAACAGGTGCTTGAGGCCGTATTGGACTTACTCTGAGCGATGAGCAAATATCATAGTTGAAGACCTCATATTGACGTCAAGATGAAGAACATCAATAAAAACGTTGTCCCATTGCTTGGTTCTACCATACATTTGTACAGACCCATTGTTGAAGACCTTAGGGTGACTTCAAGATGAAAAATACCAAAAAAGCGTCGTTCAATTGCTTGGTTCTAGCATATATTTTCAAAGACTGTCTCGTATGCATTTACTCAATATATCCTTTCGTTGTTTATTGAAGATAAAAATAAACATTATTTTTTATTTTTGTTCGTGAGTATAGAAGTAAAGGAAATCTGTTAAATTGTAATCTTTGCGTATAAATTGTGTTAGCCGTATTCGAAATCTTGAAGTTTAAAAAAACACGTTTAATGCTTAAAGAATAAATAAATATAAAGATTTTGATCAAATTTCAAGATGAAATTAATTTTTGGGTTGGTAAAAATACATTCATTTCAATCATGATAAGTTTCCATAAAACAAATTACATTTTGGATTCCAACCACTGAGAGTTAGAATACCAGGCAAACAAATAAAACAATTCTTTTATTATGTTAAAAAATTCAAAGCATCGCAGACTAGTTAAAATTCCAGGCATATGGTTACGGATTTGAATGTGTATATCTATGTGTACTAAAAATAAGTATTAAATCTAGTTTGAATTGTAAATTTTGAACCCATTTTACCTTTTCTATTCTGTCCTCTGGTAGTACACGTGGGATTCTTGAATCCTTACAGCCCCCTCATTTTTTTTATTTGAGGATGTAGTAGGGATAGATCAGGAAATATTAATGATACTACATATTAGAGGGGTAGTGGGACAATTGAGCTTAAATGTTTATTTGTTAATGACTTTGTTTTGAGATGCCCCACATTAAAAAATGGTGGGAATAAAATTGATGGTCTTTACATTTTTTAACGTAATGACATCTTTCTTTTATTTAATATGATGAGAAAACCTACATAACCTACAGTGTTACCAAATAAGAGTAACTATTTCGGACTAAATAGTAACTATTTCGGACAAAATAGTAACTATTTCGGGCAAAATAGTTATTGTATTAATCTCAGAATAATAGATTCTTGTTTCATCTTTAAATTCTACTACATATGACTAAATACCGAAGTTACTCTGAATTTAAATTCTGCATATGCGCATTTCGACAACTTATGTCTCTTCATTGCAGGTCGATAAGAAAGTTGGTATGAAGATATCATATATGAAAGTATCACACGAAGAGAGTTGTTTGAAGATATTTTAAGTGCATATAATTCCAAAATGTAATTGTAACGCTAAAATATAGTGCAGCAAATAAAGACGTCTTTAACATAAATCACGCAGTTTTTAACGTACAAAATTGGAATTATAAGGATTAAACACTGATTTTTAGGAAATTATGTATGTATAAACTCCGGCAGCTCACTCACAAACTTTACATAAAGTCCTTCGGACTTTATTCAGTTTGTGAGTGAGCTGCCGGAGTTTATACATAGATAATTTCCTAAAAATCAGTGTTTAATCCTATAGTACTGTCCCCCAATGGGGAACATTTATGGACTCAGAACACCTGGATTGGGATGATGATATTAAAGTAAACTAGAATAAAAACATTATCATGTTATGGGAACTATCTTCTACATGTAACAAAGGTCACAAAAAACTGATGACTGATGATTAAAATATTTGACAGCTCTAATGATTTTAGTTTTCCCATCGTGTGAATCCCAAATCCCATTGCGATTACATACCGTGTACCTCACTTGCTGCATTTTGTATAAACTTGAATTGAAATTGCTATGACCGTCATGAATTTGCTATGAGGTAAAAGCAAAGCTTATTGTTTAAGGCCTCTTGATGATCTGAAAATGAAAAACAACAATAAAAGCGTTGTTCCATTGTTTTATCATGTATTTGTGGAGACTTTGTCGTATGTGCATTTACTCTATATGTCTTCATTGCTTATTTTAGACTGTAGTTGTCTTTTTCTCTGGTCCATAAAAAGATTCTCTATGCGCAAGATGTATGCTCTTTATAAATAATACAATATATACCAAGTTGTTTTTTAACGGTAAATTTCGTAAAATCTCATCAGTAGCATTAGAATCATACATTTCACATATGTTGCATTTGTCTGGTATGGATGCACTATCATACCTTCAAATTTTGGCCGTATTATTTTTTGTATTTTCAAATTGTTATTCTGACCACTTGCGCACCTATCTCATGATTTTATTATGCGAGGTTTTCTTACTTTTGACTGCCCTGTGTTTAAGTGTTGTGACTATCTTCTGCTAAACTTTTTTATAACAGATTACAGCGATTGTAAGAACATTTCAACAGTTTTTTTGTTTGTTTAATGACGATCCCGCATATATGGATAAAGAACAATTTACAATCAACAAATCTACATGTAGCAATAATTGTGCAAAAAACGGGTGCTAGTGGCCGTCTTGAATTTACTACGACGTATGAGCATAGCCCATTGTTGAAGGCCTCATGTGAAGAACAACAATAAAAGTGTTGTTCAATTGCTTTGTTTTACAATTTATGTGTAGAAACTTTGTTTCATAGGCATTAACTCTATGTCCCTCCATTCTTTATTGAGTAAACGTACATATTGCTTATTGGGTAAATGTACTTGAGGCAAAATCTCCACTAATACGTGATTTTACCAATTAAGCAATGGAATAATGTTTTAATTGTAGTTCTTCATCTTGTTGTCAGCATGATACCTTCAACAATTAGCTATCCTCATTGCAAGTTCTAATTGAGCATTGTTCGTGTACATGAGAATATTAGTTAAAATGGTAATAGTACTACGAATATAAAAAACTACCCAGATTTTAATTTGCGCGGATGGTCATTTCCATAACTATTTTAACTGCAGTGTTTTACGAATTATATGTATTATAAGCTTCGACAAAAACGCTGTAATAGTACTGAAATATACAAAGTAGAGGCTTTATTGTCGTGAATTAAAGTAACAAGGATTAGGAATGAAAATAGAACTAGACTTATGCTGTGTAAGTCACCTTATGTCGGATCAATAGGTTTATAAGTTATGATTTTACTTTAAGAGTCTGTCGAAAAAAAAAACATTCAATGAAGGTTTTTTAACTTTTTCTACAAAATGCTATGTTAAACTAAATTTAGCTTTGTCGGCAACCTTAAGTTTGCAGCTAGTATCATCAATTCTGATACATGAACTTTCAATCTAAAAAACGACTATTACAGCAAGTTTTTGTTCCAATTGAGCAGTGTTTCAAGAGATGGAGATTTAATAGAGTTCCCAAAATTATGCTCTGCTTTCAAACCAGCTGGCTGGCAGTAAATGCTATCATATATATTTCAAACAAGAATCATGCTCAAAACCGAAACGTCTTCTATTATGCTATGTTTATGTAAGATCTTAAAAACGCTTCACATATACCTCTTTGGCACATTTTGGTTAGATTTTCAGACTTGATCTCAAATAAAAAACATCATAATAAAAATTTTAAAAGTTATGGTTGTTACAAAATGTAGTTGATTGATATAAAGTAAGTGAGAACCGAACCGTCATTCATAAACGAATAATCCAATGATAATGGCAAAATCGGAAACAATAAAAAAAATGAACACGAACAACACAGACCAAATGAAAGAGCGTGGGAAAGATCAGGTGCATCGGTAGAGTAAGCATCTCCTGCTTCTTATAAGACATCCGCCGTGTTAAACATGTTAAATCTGGTAGTAAGGTCAAATCCGGTAGAGGAAAGAACAAATCAGTGTTTAACATACTGTGAAAATCTGTTTATAAACATATTGTCTTTATTTGATTTGCTGTGTCTCAATGTACAAAATCGTCACGCATGAATTAAAAAAAAAACGGTTTTTTGCAAAACAAACAAAATCAACAACTCTATTGACACGACAATTTTAATATCAAACACACCTTTCTGCAAAACATAAATAGAAGGATAAGAATTATACAGTTGATTACATTAATGCAACTTGTTTTTTACTCGCATTTCTGACAATTATTTAGTACAATGTGAGAAAACATAATAATTTGACGTCGTAATAACATGCTGATATATATTGGTCTATTATAATCACTCTTATGGGATCGGTTTGATTATTCTTATATCTCCATATCTACATACAGCAGCAATATGCAGATATATAAAACGACCAAAGCGAATGGAATTCATCGGTATGACTCGGGGCATTTGGTTGTTCTATTAAATTATTTCTAAAATAATCCTTAATTGTTATCCAATTTTTTGAAAAATTCAGGACAGACGGGTGAAATTTGTTGTTAATTCTATGAATTTAAAAGAAAATGGCCATAAATTACATGTAACAAAACGTAAAATAGAATTCTTTGCAAAGGAAGAAAACAACTCGATGGAAGAAGATAAGAATCTCAAATATTTTTATTATGACGTTAATATATTTAACAACGGCAGTAGAATACCAAAGGTACAAAGTCCAGAAAGAAGGCAAAAGTAAGAAAACCAGAAGACGGAATACCAAAGACGTTGCGAAACCGAAAAACGCAAACACTACAAGTATAACACTCTTACAGTGTGAACTTTAAAGAGTGACATCAAGTGTTCTGGAATGGTAAGCTTGTCCTGCCCTGCATACAGCACCCGTTACAAAGTCAATGAGGAATGTATCGGTTTGGAAGATCTGTTTGGTAGCTGATCGGTTAATGTCATCTTCTAACCTGTAGACAAAATGTATAGAATGGAGAAAAAGTCGCTTCATTCTGTATAAAATGGTAGGACAGGTTTGGCGCCAGAAAAACGGATGAACCAAGCATTTTATTTGAAATGAATGTAAAAAGTCAACAATCACAGTTTACAATTTTGAACTTACTTTTCACTGATGACAAATTCTTGTTGATATTTTGAGTTTCTATACATGTAGAAAAAAAATAGGTTAAATCAAACTAACGCGCAAACTCGTAAGATTTACATCTTGTATACTAAATTCCTAGCATTAATTGCCGAAATAATCATACATTTAATACATGAAATGTAAAAAGAGCTTGAAATTTAAGATATTACAGACATTTTAACATCAACTTCATTTCTTGACTTTCATCTTGAAATTCATAAATGAGGTACACTACAAACTAGGCTGTATGACCAACGTGATGACTTCACTTTTCCAATATTCAACTTCCCTTTTCTTTGCAGCAACATTCCAACATTGCCAGCATATGAAGTTAACATCTCTCAATTAATGGAATTCACCATCCAGCTTATCCCGATTGGTGTCGCTGCTGCACTATCAGGTAACTCGCGGGAAATGTTGTATTTCACGCATGTTCAAAAATTGTTCCTTGTGCGTGAATTTTCCCGGTATCACGACGTCATAGAACAAAACCTGATAGTGCAGTGGTGACATCACACGGGACAAAATATGGAAGGTGCATTCCATTATCTACGCAGAGGCCTGTGTTGGTACCGTGACTACCTTGATAGAGCTCGGTTGCTTACAAATATACTACTTAAACAAGAATGTACTGTAAATGAAATACTCACCCAAAAAATAATGCTTTGAGTTAATAACAAAATACCGAATTTCATGTTAATTTATTTTCTGCATATGCACATTTCGACAATTTATGTACCACCAGTGCAGATGAAAACAAAACATTTGGAAGTCCATAAACCGAAAAAAGTGTAAAAGCTGATAGAGAAGAAATAACTAAAAGGGTCTAAATAGAAAAGCCGAAATTCAGCTAAGGACAGTGCTATGCATGAGGGAGATACTCCTTAGTTTGACAGCATCAAAGTTATGACTACTGGGTGAATGCTTATAATAACGTTGCCACGATAAGTTAATTGCTCTCAATATTCAGCATCTACCAAAAATGGCTAATGTGAAACTGACATAGTGTCTTCTTGATAGATAAAACAACGGCAGTAGAATACCGAAGGAACAAAGGAGTGAAATATACAAAAATCGAAGTCCAAAGACATGGCCAAAACGAGCACACAGAAAACAATAACGTTAGACAGATACAAAGCATAGAAATAGAAATCATAACATTCAAACCAAGGCACTCAAAGTGTGAACTCCAGTGACACTGAGAGTGACATCAGGTGCTCCAGAGGGGTAAGGATGTCCTGCTCTGTTAACAGCACCCGTCACACTGTGAATGAGTCAATCCACAAAAATGTCAAAGTCGGTAGTCAAATCCGAGAAGACGTGAATCTAGCTGAAAATGTCAACTTTCATTACGTCATATGTTTCAATGATGCCATGGTGACGGCCATAGAATTTCTTGAGAGGAAATTAACATAGGTTGAACAAATCCGTGACTAAGCAGCTTTTTAGCAGTGTTTTTGCTCTGTTAAAAAAAATCACTGTACAAACTACACGCTCGACGGTAACGAATCAGCTGTGAAATGCACACTCCATAGGCTGGAGAGGCAGGTACATTGCCGCTTAGGAAAGTAAAGTTCACAATTGGGAAATTAAAATAATCACGCTTGTCATATAGCTTAGATTCCAAAAGTCCATCCTTGTCAATATATGATTTGATGATAAAAACATACATATTACAAAACGGTCACATAAGAATATTATCCAAAGGATTCAAGTATAAGATTTCACATAATTTCAATCAACATTCTAACATATTTTGAAAAATGACAACTAACCATAGTTCGTTTCCTTCTTGACCAATATTGTATGTTTGAAGCAACAGCGAATACAAAAAAAGCTTATTTACCATTGACATCTTCATCTTTTATTTATGTCCTAGACTGGTGGACTTAATGCTTCTGTAAGATGTCTGTAAGAAAGAGTACCTCGTAAGCTATAATTCGTACCATTAACTTGTGTGGTTGTGTAATAGTCCTTCGTTATGGTAGTGAATGATTAGGTGACACAAGGTTTAGATGGTATCGACTCATACATTGAAGATTATAAGTAAAATGTTTCCTTTCTGCATAATCCATTAAGCTGTTGTTCGAACTTTAATTTTTTTTTTTAATTTTGAAGGTTCAATATGAACATGATTTGGTCTGAAATAGCATTATAACTGTTGTGCAAAACTGTTTGGTTGCTATCATATAATTATAAACAAAAGATTGATTGATTGATTGATTGAATATTGTTTAACGTATACTCGGCAATATTTCAGCTATATTAAGAAGAGGACAAGTTTGTCAATAAATGGTCACTTTAGGGTATGGAAAGGGTCATTTTACGGGAAATTCTGACTGCCACTGGTAAAAAGGGTGAAATAGAATGGATGGGGCAGGGAATTTAGCCTTGTAGCCGATCACCTACGGACCACTCAAAAAGGGCTTGCTACAAAGGTTTTTTCAACGTGCAGGAAGCGAGGCATTTCCTTCTAACATGTGAACCTGAGTTTACATCCCATCCGAAAGATGGGTTGTGTATTTATTCATCCCGAACAAACAAAAGCTAACAGTAAACACCTACAATTGCTGAAAACAATAATCACATGCCACTTTTCCCAAGCGGACTGTATTTGAAAAGCACAAATGAAAGACAAAAGGCAAACGAACGTAAATAACGATAAGAACTCGGGATAGCCGGACTTGGTACCGGCACTACAACAAAAGTCAGCGGTAGGGTAAAACCGGTTAATGGGTACACAAAGAAAAACTCCCCTTTCTCAATCCTGTTTACCTATAAAAATAAAACCCAATACATGTAGACTGCTTACTCTAGGACTACTATCTTTGAAAAGGGAAAGAATATGACAAAACGTAATTTCGGGAGATGGGTCAAAGAGTGCCGACCGCTATCTACACTTATCACTACATTTTATAGTGATAACTGGAATATATGTACATGTACATGTGTATCTTGTTGTGGACAGTCTCATCAAGGGTAAATTTCAATTCTTTTTATTTCTAAACCTATCTATTTGTAAGACTCTGTATTGTTTCCATGGTAGTATGGCTCTCACAATATAAGGCGATGTTTAGCTTTGTGATTTATGTCAGTTTGGACAATGTACACGGTATTCTACTACCAAAGATAAGTTGCCTAAATGATGCTGTGTTTATATAGGTATCAATGTGATCAAAATCATCCTCAATCAATACAATGTGTATATTAATATAACCCGGTCATTGAATAATATTTGTAATGTTGCTTTCAAGGATCCAAAAGGGGCGAATTACAGTAAATTAACCACTCATACTTGACCATTTTTAATATTCTTTTTT
>MJUU01049948.1:104884-149304 GCA_002080025.1 Modiolus philippinarum
GCCAATTGGAACCAAACTTGGTCACAATAGTCCTTTGGTGGTCCCCTTAAAAAATGATATCCGGCATGTCCGTACCTAATCTAAGATGGCCGCCAGCGGGGAACATATGTTTAACATTGGACCCTATGGGAAAACACATTCAAAGATCTTCTTCTCAGAAACTACCGGCCAAATTATAACCAAACTTAAGTCACAATGGTTTTTAGAAGGACCCATCCAAAAAAGGTATCCGGCAGGTCCGTACCTAATCCAAGATGGCCGCCAGCGGGGGACATAGTTTTAACATTGGACCCTATGGAAAAGACATTCAAAGATCTTCTTGTCAGAAACTACATGTCCAATTATAACCAAACTTAGTCAAAATGGTCCTGAGGTGGTCCCTTCCAAATTAGGTATCCGGCAGGTCCGTACCTAATCCAAGATGGCCGCCAGCGGGGAACAGTTTTGACATTGAACCCTATGGGAAAGACATTCAAAGATCTTCTTGTCAGAAACTACCAGTCCAATTATAACCACACTTAGTCACAATGTTCCTTAGATGGTCCCTTCCAAAAAAAGATATCCGGCAGGTCAGTACCTAATCCAAGATGGCTACCAGCGGGGAACATAGTTTTGACATAGAACCCTATGTGAAAGACATTCAAAGATCTTCTTCTCAGAAACTTCCATTCCAACTAAAACTAAACTAATGCACAATGGTCCTTATATTGTTCCTTCCAAAAAAGGTATCCGGCAGGTCCGTACCTCATCCAAGATTGCTGCCAGCGGGGAATATAGTTTTAACATTGGACCCTATGGAAAAAACATTCAAAGATCTTCTTCTCATAAAATACTAGTCCAATTATAACTAAATTAAGCAAAAATGGCCCTTAGATGGTTCCTTCTAAAACAGGTATCCGGCAGGTCTGTACCTCATCCAAGATGGCCGCCAGCGGGAACATAGTTTTAACATTGGGCCTATGGAAAAGACATTCAAAGATCTTTTTCTCAGAAACTACCAGTCTAATTATAACCAAACTTAGTCACAATGGCCCTTAGATTGTCCCTTCCAAAATCTGGCTGGCCCGTACCGAATCCAAGATGACCGCCAGCGGGAACATACTTTAGCATTGGACCCTATAGAATATACACTCAAAGATCTTCTCAGAAACTACTAGTCCAATTAGAACCTCTGCCCAAATTTTTGAATTTTTATATGAATTGTGGTCTGAATGTTTTAATTTCAGCTATGTGTATTACCTTGATTATAAGGGGAACCCCTGCCCAAATTTTTTTTAATGGTGTTCTGTTATGGGATGTAATGAATGGTGGAACTTTCGGTTGCCATGGAAACCAAACAAGAACACTGTAGTTTTAGGAAAAAAAGTATTCTGCTAAATTTTGTGTTTTGTTTTTCCTATTGGAAATGCCTTTTATTTATGTCAGCCATAATACGGGTGAGCGATACAGGCTCTTGAGAGCCTCTTGTTTTAATATATGCTGTTATTTTGTCAATAAGGATGGCTTCAATTCAAAACTTTTGTCTTATATACAGTTCCCATCGAAGTCCATCAAAGTTTCTAGACAAAATATAAAAGAATTCCTACTCCCCCCGTAGATGATGATTTATCGATATTTCTTTGAATGTGGACATTATAAAAACTCATTAAAAACTTCCTTGACCAAACAAAAATCAATGATAGTGTCACAAGGAATAGATGTCGCCATTAGGTCCTAAACCGTTTAAATATATAATATTTCAGTGTTTAAATAATTTTTCAAATTCTAAACTAAATGCTTTTTTCTGTTCCTTGAGGAGACGGAGATCTTAGCAATCATGAAAGACCTTCAGCTGTGTTTAAAATTTACATCCTTTTAATTAATGGAGTAAAAACTATTCTCGATTTGAAACATTAATTTAATTTTGTTTCTTACTCAGAATGTCGCAATATGTTAGAGTATTGAAGACAAAAATGACCAAACTAACGATGCAAGATATTTCATTAAATTTCATGTTTAAACCGATATCATCAGGTTATGCAAAGATTGAATGTGAAACGAACTTTAATCAAGCATTGAAATGAAATTGATCAGATAGGTTATGGAGACGAAATGAGAGCAACGAACTGGAAAAGAATTCTAGGATTTCAACCAATTTCAACTTATTTATTTTCAGAAGAATTTAACTGTCATTTTTTAAAACGAACCTTGATTTTTATGGCTGTAAATAGATAGGTTTTATGGCTCTACCTAAATTGTTTATTTACAATCAAGTAGATACATGTCTAGTTGCTAAAGATTTTTAATTAATTTTTGGAACAATGCTGTAATTGATTTTAGTGATATGTTTTCTTTTCACTATTTAAATGCTTTCTCATTTATACAAATATCTAAATATAATCGTCGTAGGAATATGAAATCATAATAATCATAATACAATTCAACTTAAGGAGGTTCGCTTCTCACGTTTTGGCATTCGAATTCGTCTGCCAATATCCATTTAAAGACATTTTTATAATTTGCTCATGAATCCCCAATGATTTGTCATAATTAAATTTTTTGCATCTTAAATAAATGAAAATCGCTCGTTGAAGGATTCATGGTGGCTTCAAGATGAAGAACAACAATAAAAGCATTGGTCAGTTGCTTTGTTTTACCATGTATTTGTAAATACTTTGTCTTATGTATATTTACTCAATATACATTTAAGGTTCACTTTTTCATTCTTACCACTTACCAAATGTGTGCAAAAATGAAATAAAACCCTTATTCCTTGTTCTTGTCGCGATCAGCGAATATTTATTTTCTTTTTGGACTTTAGTGCAACTCCGTCCACATTGTGTTTATATAACTGACTCCGTCATGAGTATTATTTCATATCTCCTTTAATTATTCTGTGATTTTCTCCGTTAATTGTTCTGTATCATCTCCGTTTATTGTTTAATGACTCCGGTAATTGTATTTAGAATGAACATTCTTCTAGTGAGCTTTATTCTGTAGACTCTTGTAAAAGTACAAAACAACTGATTTTGTTATTATTGTTACTCTCTTTACTGTATGTGAAAGGTGTCGTAATAAATGTTGGAACTACTTATGTGTGATGTCTTATATTAAATTCCGATGTTAGTGTTAACAACTACCTACACAACATTGTTTGGTGCCGAAACCCGGGAATAATTCAGAAATAGAATACAATTTCAAAGCATAATGTCGAATTTACGGTATTTAAAGGGAGTGCGAACAAGGTACAGGAATAATCTTCAAACAGAGATACACCATGGAAAGCGTAACTATTCTTTCATGAGCAGTTAGTACAACCGACGAAGAAGGAGTGTTGGAAGCCACTAAATGCGCTGAAAAATTAAAAATGTATGCAGAAAAATTGGAAATTCAAAGTAGTAGCAAGGGCAGTGTATATTTCCACAAGTGAATTCCCAAGTTTTATTTATTTGAACATAGTATTAATTTGATATGTATGAAAATTTTTCGTTTTTGAATACACTTAGACATTTAAGCCACTTATTCTGTACTTTATGACCAAAGTTACTGTGAATTTAGTTTCTGCATATGCGCTTTTCGACAACTTATGTCACATCAGTGCAGATCAAATCAAAACATTTGGAAATAAAAAAACCGGCATATGTGAAAAACTGATAGAGAACAAATTACCAGTAGGATCTAAAAGGGAAAGCCAATATCAGCTACAGTTGGGTGCAGTCATAACCTCTCACAAAGTTAACTTAGAACTGTTCTTATGACTGCTCTAAGTTAACTAAGATCTGTTCTAGAACAGTTCTAGAGCTGCTCTAGAAAAGTGTTCTAAAAGCAGTCTTTGTCAAGAACTGTTCTAAAAGCAGTCATAGATAAGAACTGTTCTAAAAGCAGTTCATCGAGTAGAACTGTTCCAAAAACGGTCATAACCTGTTCTAAGTTAACTTAGAAAATGACCGCTTTATGACCACTTTTAGAACTGCTCTATTTTATGACTGCTTTAAGAACTGTTCTAAGTTAACTTAGAAAATAACCGTTTTATAGCCGTTTCTAGAACTGTTCTACGTCTGCTCTAAGTTAACTTTAAGTTAACTTAGAATTGTTTCTAAGTTAACTCGGAGTTAACTTGGATGAGAGGTTATGATTGCACACAACTGTAAGGACAGAGCTTTGCAAGAGGGAGATACTTCTTAGGTTTTATCATTTTTTCTTAAATTTAGATATTGTATGTTTTCGAAAGAAAATCGGTTTTCGGGCCAGCTTCGAAGGACTGGCTGCTGGGTTGATGAATATCCGCGAGGACTAACAACCCACCAGCAGTGGCATCAGCCCAGGGGTAAAAGATAACAAAATACCGAAGTTACTGTGAATTCAGTTTCTGCATATGCGCATTTCGACAATTTATATCTCTTCAGTGCAGATCAGATCAAAACATTTTGAAATCGACAAACATCAATACGTGTATTACTTGAAAGAGAGCAATTATCAATAGGATCTAAATAGAAAAGTCTAAATCAGCTACAGCGTGGTCTTACTCATACCAATGGATATATTTCATGCTTAATGTTGTTATATATTTATATGTCTGTAGGCATTTATATTCCCCTCGTCGTTCAAATATCTACCTATACATTTACTCCATATCCTTTTATTGCTTATCTCAGTATTGTACTTTACTATTTTAAATTGAACACTTTGACCAGCTTTGATAAACACAAGGCAAGTATTTTATGTATATTGTATGTAAAGTGAAATGGCGGTTGTCTATCAATTTCTTTCATAGTGTACAAACTTAAGGTATTATTTGGAATAAGATGGCAGGAATCTTTCCACATTGCATTTCAAAGTTCTTAAATAGATATCAGCTCCTTGTTGAAAAATTTGAAGTTTCAATCCGAACTCTGATTTAAGATTCTTTCTTACTTAGTACTGGGATGGTAATTTCTTCTAACTGTCAGCAATTGCTGTTTACTTGCTACCGGACACTTCGGCAATGGAAGGGAGGTTTGACATGCAATAAAACCAGTTTAACCCACAATTTCTTATGAAATGCCTGTACCAAGTCAGGACCATTGCGGTCCACTATTTTTCCAGTTGTTTCCACCAGCTGATTTGTCATTTTTTTCTCATCGATTTCGGCTCTTGACAACTCCTCGATAATTTTGTTTTTACCCCCAAATACAGGTATGCATGTCGTTGTCGTCTTGTTTCAATTTAATATTTTTTGTTAATTCCTTTTTAATATTTCCATTCTAGAGTTGTCTCTCTGACGGCTGCCAAATTAATAACTTAAAACATAAACTTAAACACATGCACCACAAAAGGAGATGGATAATATGTCACATCTAAATTGCATCTAACCATTGTATAAACGATTCTCAGATGGAAAATATGTAAAACTACTACTAAGATAATAACCCTATACATGTAACATATAGGATATTAACATAAAAGTTCATAATTTCTACTCTAAGTTTCTAATTTTCATTTCCCGGGAGGCATTTTTTAAATTTGAAACATTAATTCCGATACATTTGTATTGCCATCATTTAAACTTGTATCTCGAATTTTTAAACTCTAACACATTTATTTTTTGATTCTGCTAAAAACAGAAACACTTTTTTATGTAATTTACAATGTATTATGAAAGATGTATGACTCCTTCTATTATTATACTTCCCGGCTAATGAAAAAAAAGCAGATATTCTACTTTTGCAGCACTCCTTACCAATATATTATCACAAAAAGGCAGATAGTCAACAAGGCACTTAATGCAAACATTTATTACATAATAAATAACATTCATAACAATAACAACAATGTGCATGCTCTCTGTTAATGCAATCTTTTTTTTACGTAAGGTAATTTCTGATGGCTTTTCAGACAAGGCTAAACTTATCTTAATAAACAAAATCCCCCCCTTAAAAAATGCAATAATATGAGAAAGACAATTTTGAATTTTTGTTTTTCTCCATCAGTCAAAATCAGCTGTCATTTTACAGTTGAAGTAAAAATACAGTCATTTCGTTCTAGAAACAAATAAATAAGAATGGTTTTCTCATTTTGTGTGTGAAAACAAGGTTTTTCTAGGAGATGGTGCATTGATAAAGGACACATTGGGAAAATATAGGACTAAATATGAATGACATTTTACTTTAAAATTCAAAGAGAGGCACCTTTTATTTGTTGATTTTAAATTCAAAATACACTGAACATTGGTGGAAATTCAAACCACAGAATGGATAACAAATTGGTACCGACGGTTCAAAGTAAAGGTTTTTTTTTACAACTTAAAGTTGCTGGCTCGTAAGTTGTATCAAGAATTTTTATTTGACCAAAACAACAAAAAGACATTCATGAAGTAAAAAGTGGTGATCTGCGTGGAAAATTCTCTTAGCCATTGAACTAAAAAAAAACAGTTGTAGACACCCGACCGCCGACCTATTTCACAAAACATATATGTGCAACTTCGCTTAAATGTCGCTTAAATGTAACAATGTCAATATTACAAGGCAAATACAAAAAAAGACTACAAGCAAGACAAACAATCTATGAAAAATGAATCAGAGAATTAAATCTGGAAAAACAAACAATTCTTGAAATGAATAACATAATTATGAACAGTGTTTCTAATTAGATGATTCTTTTTCACCAAAAAACGGAACTTAATTTAGATAAATGACGGTATTTTGGTGCGTAAAAAAACATATATTGACATATATGCCTACCGCTCGATTTGTCCTTTGAAAATATGAACCTGATGTCATCGAACAAAATAATTGACAAACGCTTCACGAGTAACAAAGGGTCTTTGTGAGTGTATAATGCAAAAATCCTAATTTAAGGATGTCTTTCCGTCGAGTCTGGAAACCTTGACTTTTTTCTAGCTGTTGAGTGATCAAGAGGAACAAAATATACAATTTATTACAGAAATGATTTTTAAGCTACCCAAGACTGTGGAGTAGTAGCGGTGGAGTTAGGCAGGGAGCATTTGTGATAGTTTTGGTAAACTTTACTTCTGTATGTAAACAACATTCTCAGTTCTTTTCGAAAGTAAGCACCAGTTATACTGTAGAGGAAAAAGTTAATGCAATAATTCATGAAAAATATTGTTTTTGAGAAATAAAATAAGTCTTGGTTGCCATCTATAAAGTCTGTCATTTCTACAGTCTGTGATGTTTCAATTTCGTGTTTGAACCAAATTATGGCATACGGAGTATTAAAAGCTATAAAACAGATTGATATGGCAATCAAAATAATTGTAAATTCTAATCGTATGATGCTTTCTTCTGTAATAATCTTAATCTGTCGATGACGTCGGTTCCGAATGATTAATTTCCGAATGATCAATGTATTCAAAATTGTTATTATCACAAAAGGCAGAAAAGTAATGGACACTCCAAAAATGCAGTCATACACGAAAGAGAGAAACTTGTACTCAGGTCGACGTGTACACCATGGGACGTCATTTGGACCAATGTAGTGGACTTCGTGTAGCCATGGTCTAAATGCAGATGCAATACACGACACGATCACTGCAAAGAATACAATCCTTTTTGACGAGCGTAAATTGCAAACATCTTTTCTTTTCAATGGATGACAGACACCAACATATCGCTCCAGCGTAAAACAGGCAATAAGCCAGGCAGACAAGAATCGGGATACATACGACAGAAACAATGTTATCTGACACAAACCGTTCATCTCAAGAATTGGGGCGTTGACTTGTCCGGATTCGGCAGGGATTCCTCGTTTTATCCATTCGATCATAACATAAAATAACAAAGCAATCAAATCTGCTGATGATAAAGCAGCGAGATATACACTTGCAGATAATTTGCGCATGTTCTTCGTAAGAAATACCATGAGTGATATCGTATTTCCGGTTAATCCCACAGCAAAAATGACAGGTGTTACATAAGTAAAGAAATCTAATCCGGATGACCTAGTTCCTTGATTTGTACCATTTCCAAGACTTCTCAGTTGTTGCAATAGATCATCATCACAGTTATTTGAAGACACCTTTGAACCATTTTCAAGACTACAAGGTTGATAGTCAGTCTGGTTTAACTGAAATAACAAAACGCAAGAATTTATTAAATTATTAGCGTTCTCATTGTAAATAGAACAAATGCAGTGAATTTTGTTAGCCGAGTTGTTGTTTCGTATTCCTCTTATTGTAACATTTTCGGTCAAACTACAAATGAAAAGTAAGTGAGCACCGAACCGTACAATCTAAGGACAACGGCAACATCGGAAAAACAAAGAAACAAAGGCATAACAAGAGCACGGCACAGAAATGAAAAATGAAGACACACACAGCACGGACCCTATAAAAACCATGGGTGAGATCAGGTGCATCGGAAAGAGTAAGCATTTCCTGCTTCTTATAAGACACCCGCCGTATCACAACAAACATAATATAGGCAACCGTATTCAACATTTCCATAGTATATTTTCAATTTGGTTTCTGCATATCGTATGAAACGTATGACTATGTAATAAAAATGGAGAGGATATCGGGAATATCAGAAATGAAGTAGTCAAAACTGTCACACAAAAAATATATTTTGAAAAGCAGAATAGGTATTTCTAATCTTGATAAGCCATAACAAGGTTCTTGGATCGATAAATCATCAATCATATGATAGATGTGTAGACTTCTACCTTTTTTAGATAAAAATTTACTGTTTTTTTGTGTTGAATTAAACACTGAAAGGATGTGAATTTAATGCATACGAGATAAGGTGTCTACAAGTACATGTTAAATCCAAGCAACAAAACAACGGTCTTGTTGTTCTTCATCTTGAAGTCATTATAACCTTCAACAATGAACATATTACACGTGCTAGTCGGCTTAGACCGGTTTAAACGTACAACGCCACATCCATGTTTCTCATGAGGGTGCTTACAGCCGCTGTCATCTGTTGCAGACGAAAATACTCGTCACAACATAAAAATCCATACGGCACAAATCTTGCCTATTGCAAGAAATAACGCGGGCACTACAGACAGTGGTCAGAATAACATTTCGAAATTAACAAAAATTAAATGCTTAAGGATGGTCACTCCTCAGGTGTTTGAAATTAACTCCGACTTTCGGAACTCTCTTATTTTATCCATCATGATGCATTAGAAAATTTTGCACACTGACCCCAACTTTTCTTTTTAAAATATGATTGCATACACCTTGGGTAGGGTTAAGACAAAATTTGATGAAATTCTTGATATTCCTTCATTGCACTTGGAAGGTTTACTGTCTTAATGCAAAGAGAATGAAAAGTCTAGAGAACTTAGGTTTCCCTCCAAAACTTCAGGAGCTTAAATCTCAAAAACGGTTACACTGACCTATTAATATTTTTTGCTTAAATTGATATATGAGAGATGTTCTAATAAATAGAAATAATAATTTTGAACCTTTGATATAATAAACTTGCAGAGTGATCATCCTTAAATATGAAAGTATGATAATGTATCTACTGTATATAAAAAATTCTCTCACGAACAAGTGCACCATAAATAAAATTTATACAGGTACCATGCATCTCTCACGGGAAATCCTTTTACGAGCTCCACATGATATTGTATATTTTATTGTAAAGTTTAGTACATCAATATGAAACATTGAATGGATAAAAAAGTAGTACATTTAAAAAAAAAATCCTTAGCGATATTATCTTCTTTGAATAATGTTTCTGTGAAGGATATAATGGAAAAAGATGTACATGTACATACATGTAGATTGTGTAAGAAAATCAGAGCATTTTCCCTAATCAAGCATTATATGGTAAGATGGCATGACTTCTAATGAAGATATGAAAAACATGATATAGTTGTTCAGCAGTTATAGTTGTAGAAATATAATTGATCAAGTTAAACCATAAACGCTGTTGATTGCAAATTTTTTTATTGTTTAAGTAAGTCGTGACTGTTGACAAAATGTAATTAAATGTAGTAGTTATACCCCAGAGAGCGTTAGCCCGATGGCGTTTAACTGATTCATACCACGAGCACATGGTCCGTGTAAAATTGAAGTTTTAGATGAGTCCGGTCGGGAATATTTGAGTCTAGATTATGAAAAAGCATAATTAATGGAGGGTATCTGAATACACTTAATGGCTTACGGACAGACAGACAGATAGACGAACGACTAAAGGTTTCATAAAATACCTCGCGACTTCGTGTGTCGGGTATAAAAAAGGACTACTGGTTTTCGTTTCTGACCCAAGCTTTCACTTTTATTCCATTGATGCACGTTTTTATTATCTCAACATCGTCTCGGTTAATTTTATACTGAATTGAATTGTATGGTTTAAATCAGTTTTATTCTTCTTGTTGATCATTTTTAAAGTATTCAGGGAGTAAGCAAGTGTCAAATTCAATTTTATAGAAAATGTTGTGGATTGGTTTGGAGAAAATATGAGTAGGTCTTTTTAGTTTTACCAGCAGACTAGGCTCCTTGAGCTAGCCGGCAGTTTAGCGGCGAGCACTTCTTGACCCATCTTTCAAAATTACGTTATGTTCCCCCATTTTTCTTTTCAAGATTGTGGTCATGAAATTACAAATGTAGTAGTCTACCTGTATGGGTTTTATGCGTATGTTTATTATACTATAGGGATACGGGACAGAGAAAGGGGAGGTTATGTACCCATAAACCGGTTTAACCCTACCGCTGGCTTTTGCTAGTGTCGGTACCAAGTCCGGCTGTCCCGAGTTCCTATCGTTGTTTACGTTTGTCTTTTGTATTTTTTTCTTTTGTAGTTCCTATTTACTTTGTGGCATGCGACTATGTTTTCGGTCATTGTAGGTGTTTCTTGATATTTTTTTATTCTATTTTTAGATACCGAAATTTTGAGGAGGCAACTGCAGGAAGGAACCACGATTATTCTTTTAAAAATACCTATATGGATATGTTTCAATTATTAAGCCAGAAAAAAATAGAAATGAAAACCAGAGTCGCTCAATGTCATCTGTTTGCTGTATATGTATATGTAGATGGAACAGTTAAGATTAGAGAAAACGAAACATTGAAAAGTCTCTCAGTGCTATTGGCACAAACTCAGTTATATTTAACATTTTATCGACCCTTTTTACTTCCCACTCAAAAATTATGCGATATCTGTTGTTGACCTTTAACCTCGATTTTTTCACACTGTGACCATTAGAGGCTATTACGATCTCGATTTTCTTATCCGGATCATTTTGACCCAATGATCCAATGATATATAAATTAAGTGTGTATTATTTGGGTACATTAAATCACCTATAAGGGTCTTCCGTTTGCAGCACTAATAATTTCACTTTTTTAGTTATTAAAGTTATTATTTATTCTTTGGAGATTAGAACAGCAAGTAGAAAGTTTTAGGAAGATCACATTTCCATCGTGTTACTTTTATAGCTCTTGGATTAAGATTTAATAACTGAATCTCGTGTTTGTGTAATTTTCCTGGCATGGGCAATACCATTGCGGTCGACAATTTTTCCGGTGCTTTTCACCTGATTTGTCTTTTTTTGTCTCGGGGACTGCGGCTTTTGACAACTCTGTTCGGTAGTTTTATTATTAACCACATTTATTAATGCAATTTATCATGTTATAGTTTCTTTCAATTTGCAATATTTTTAATTGTTTTAAAAGTTTTTCTCCTTCAGTATGGTTTTTGTCTCGAAATTGTTTTCTGTTGTATTTGGTGTCGGTGTCAAAACCTGTAATTTGTTTTTTGAGCGGATAACATAAAGGTTGTCACTTTGACTACTTTTTTGCAAGGATCTAGTTTTGTTAAGAACGGATCATTGCCCTATCCGTCAGTATTCTTTTCAGCACCTAAAATCATATATTGAGCTAGTTTTCATATTTAGTGCCATATTTATGTTTGCTTAATTCCTGATGACACAAATGTACAGCGTTGCTTTCTTATTTTGTTTTAATACATGTATGTAATAGGGGCTTGTCATGATTTTGTAGTAGTTGCTTATTAATTCTATGATAATTATATCAACATTTCTAAATTTAGTTCAACATTAATCTTAATCATACTCCATTCTCAAATTATAAAGAATGTATCATCAAATTTTTCATGCATAGATTAATAAAACACTCTATACCATTATAATTTATCTTCAAAGACACCCTATGGATACAACAAATTATTTCATGGAATTGAATATATGATGGCATGCTCGACGAGTTCCATTATGGCAGATATTTATAATGCAATTATTTTGCGGAAATAGCATAGAATGAATAGAAGACAATTTCTGTATTTGTGTTATTAACTATATAAAAATAGAAAATAATGAAATATTTATGGATATGCGATTGACTACGAAACAGCTAGCTTCACTGACTTAAAATGTTTTTGGACACTAATTTCCAAGAATCCCTCATCTATTCTACACCTTAAAACCATTAAATTGTATTGCAGATATTAAAAAGGTAAATTATTTTGTCGCTACATAAATGGTTGATAATTATTTCGACACACTATCAACAATAAAATTATCGTCCTACATCTTATTTTCGTGAGAAATACGCAGTATTATTTCCAAGTACATCTTAAAACAAATACCGAAGCAGAAATGAGGAAACGGGGATTTAAAAAAAATAATAAAATAAATAATAATAAAAAAAATAACGGCAATTCATATCCAATACGTATTGAGATGTAGTATGATAAAGACAAGACAAATTATCAAAAATGAAGGAGAGAGCCACAAAATAAAAGCACTTTCAGTGTGGGTCCCTATAAAAATTTAGGTGCAACAAAGAATTTAACAAAACATTTTACCATCCAAAAGTGATTTTTTTACCTATGAACGTTAGCTTCATAAAATCTCATAAATTCGACTGAAGTGAAATATCCTGGTTAACCCTGTAAATCACAGTGTACAATGTAGCAACACACCTGATTTATGACACTTATGGATGAATATTCTCTGTGTAAAGCAAAACTAATCAACCATAAAGGATTGATATAGTTTGATATCAAACAAGACATAGTAAATTTAACCATAAATGCAACTTAAGAATCAATGAAATTACAGAGGGACCTGCTTGAGTCTACATATTTAATATTTATTTGTTGAAAATAAGAAAATGCATTCTCGGGGAGGATAAGCAAAACCCTGAACATGCATAGAATTTATAACGTAATACTACTTTTGGTTCCAATCACCAAATCATGGATTCAAGACATTCAAGGTACATAATCAAAATATCAGTGATTTACCTTTTTATTTACGATATTCTGCAAGGTCCAAGAGAAAAGTTTCTCATTATTTGTTATCAAATGTCCGTCGTGCTTGGTATAATTTTACTGTCATCGGAATGAGATTTTATCAAACTCAGAATAAACGAATAGCAATTTCCAATTTGTTTAAAACGCATAAAATAGAATACTATGCATTAGATATAACAAAATGCCCCCAACAGAATATACAAATTGAATTAAAATGAATTAGATGTTCGTGACAGATATTTATTATTCAGATATGTCATGTAAATGAAAAAACAAAACCCTCAACGACACAAGCTTGTCTATATTATATTAGCTTATTACAATTATGGGAAATGATGTAACGAAATATTATATAACAGAGTTTCAATATTTAATTTATCTGCCATATAGAAACGCTGACAATTTTTGTAAAGAATATGATATGAATACATGTAACAAAACACGGAAGTTATTCCTCACATGGCTTTTTCGACAATTTATTTCTTTTCAATGCAGATCAAATCAAAACATTTTGAAGACCATAAACTCAAAGATGTTCAAAAACTGGTAGAGAACAAATAACCAAAAAATATTTAAGTAAAAAGCAAAAATATTCTTAGGAAAAAGCTATCGAAGAGGGAGATACCCCATAGTTTTAGATAAATTTTCTAAATTTTGATATTGCAAGTTTCTAAATAAAATCGGCTTTCGGGACATCACAAGAGTAATGACTACTGCGTTGTTGAATACCCTCGGGATCTAATAGTCTACTAGCAAGGCGTCGAGCCAGTTAAATGATTAAATGGTCTTTTAGAGCTAATCTTACAGTGTGCAAGTGTTTTGTTGTATCCGTAACTTATTGATTTTTTGCTTTTGTGTGTTCAAGTAATTTTGCCTCTAAGATGTTTACTTTATATAGATTTTTTTCTTTCATTCGAAATCCGTTAACACGACCGGATTAAAAAAAACTGCATCCACATCTTGAGGTGTCTCAGTGGTATTATTCCGCCATTTTTAGCTCACCTGACCAAGCGGGTCAATGTGAGCTATTGCCATCACTTGGCGTCCGTCGTCCGTTAAACTTTTCACATTTTCATCTTCTCCTCTGAAACCACTTCGTTCCGATCCGACTGTAAACATGGCCACCAGCACGGAACATAGTTTAACATTGGACCTTATGGGAAAATAACATTTTCATCTTCTCCTCTGAAACCACTGAAGCAAATTCAACCAAACTATACAGGAATGATGTACTAAATGTCCTTAACAAAGATTGCTCATTTCGTTCCGATCTGATAACAAACATGGCCACCAGGACGGAACATAGTTTAACATTCGACCCATTTTCATCTTCTCCTCTGAAACAGCTTAATCCAATTCAACCAAACTTTACAGGAATGATGTACTTAAGGCCCTTTACAAAGATTGCTCATTTCTTTCCAATCTTATAGAAAACATGGCCATCAGAACTGAACATAATTTAACGTTGGACCCTTTTGGAAAAATCACATTTTCATCTTCTCCTCTGAAACTACTATAGTAAATTAAACCAAACTTGACGTGAATGAGGTAATAAAGGTCCTTAACAAAGACTGCTCATTTCATTCTGATCCGATAAAAAAATTGCCACTAGCGTGGAACTTAGGTTTAACATTGGACCTATCGAAAAAATTAAATTCAACCAAACTTTACAGGAATGATGTACTAAAGGTTCTAAACAAAGATTGTTCATTTATTTCCGATCTGATAAAAACATGGCCACCAGCACTGAACATAGTTAAACATTCGATCCTATGGGAAAAATCACATTTTTATCTTCTCTGAAACCACTGAAGAAAATTCAACCAAACTTTACAGGAATGATGTATGGAAGGTCCTTAAGGAGTCTCAGTGGTATTAATCCGCCATTTTTGTCTTATGTTTGTTCATTTAGGTTTAAATCATTAAAAAATTTAACGAAATAGTTATTTGAAATTAAAAGAAAGTTCAAAAGTATTTAAGATTATTATTCCTAATCACTTTTACATTTTCATTACATAAATGTGAACTAAAACACACAAGATTTAAATCAGAAGCTGGATTTACAGAACACAGAAATTATACAAGGGAGATAATTTGATAAAAGAATTAACCATAGATATCACTAGAGAAATTAACATTTCGCAATTTATCTCGATGGTGACCCCTTATTTTTATTTTTTATATGTAAACTATACAATGATTACAAAACACATGCAAAGTATGAACAAAATCTATAATCAATTTTTCAAGCTATCCTCTCATATAACCATTTTCCGTAATATTTCTATGTAAAATCCTGAAATTTTCAATTTCAATTTTTGCGCTTAAATGCACGGTGACCCCCAAATTTCATTTCACGTTTTGAACAATAATAAAATTATGATTCTGCACATAAAATTTCACAAAATTCTATAATAGGAAAATAATACCCTACAGACACCTTTACATAGATTGCTCATTTTGTTCTGATCCGATGAAAAAAACATGGTGGCCAGCGTGGAACATTTAACATACTAGGTTCCTAAGCAAATTCAACTAAACTGTATTTGAGTAATGTATGGAAAGATCTTAACAAAGAATACTTATTTCAATTGAATCTTACAAAAACATGGATGCTAGTTTAGAAGATAGCTTATCATTAGACCCTATAAGAAAAACATTTTTGGTCATCAGCATAGGCATGGCTTAGAAGCATCTTTGTCAGGTGAGCGAGCCTCTAGTTGTTCATTAAGGTGTCATTCACAGTAACCTCGGTATTTAGTTATTCATAAAGAAATTTAACAAAATAGTAAGTTTCAAAGTATTTAAATTTTCTATTTCTTATCACTTGTACAGCATTTTTATTGCAAAAGATAAGCAATAAATCTATTGTTGGATCAACTGAACACAGAAATTATGCAAGGGAGATAATTTGATAACAGAATTTCACAAATATGTCACTTGAGAATTTAACGTTTGGAATTGATCTCTCTTATTTCATCGGTTATCCCTAATTTATATTTTTTTATATATAAATTATATAATGATTTCAAAACACATGCAAAGTATGAAGAAAATCTATAATAGTTTTTCAAGCTATGTTCTCAAATAATCATTTTCCCTATCATTTCTATGTATAGCCTTTAATTTTCAATTTAAAGTTTTGCACTTAAATATCCGGTGACCCCCAAATTTTATTTTATATTTTGAACAATAATACAATCATGTTTCTACACAGATAATTTCACAAAATTCTATAATAGGAAAATAATACCCTGTAGACACCTTAAACAGAACAATATGGTAGAATATGAGAAACAACGGCCAGTTGTTTCCCTGTATATATAGTTAAAAGGGGGATAATATTTTTTTTAAATATTGATATGCTAATTAAAATTATCTCCCCTTTGAACTTGGTACAGGGAGATACATGTAACCGAGCGATGTTTTTCATTATACTCATCGTTATTCTCTGTAATACTCTTTATTTCACTCCTCGTTGAAGGTCTTGGTTTTAACTTTTACTTATATCTGATTGTTTTCCACAAAATAGAATCTTGTTGATTTAATTTGTTATGATTCATCTGAAAACATACACTTCTATCATAATTGTATTTTAATAACGCGGATATATTTGTTAAAAATGAAAAAAATTGTATACAAACGTCAAGTGTTCAGCAGACATATCAAACAAGAACAAAAAAAAAAAAAGATTTCACTTTATCGGTAATGTATGCATTTTTCTCTTTGATCTTACTAACTGATATTGTCAGTGTTTTACCAGCAGAATAGGCTCCTTTAGCTAGCCGGCAGTTTAGCGGCGAGCACCCCTTGACTCATCTTTCAAAATTACGTATTGTCATATTCTCTCCTTTCAAGATTGTGGTCATGGAGTTAGTAGTCTACCTGTATTGGGTTTTATTCGTATGTTTACTTAACTATAGGGAAACGCGACAGATAAAAGGAAGGTTTGGGTACCCATAAACCCGGTTTAACCCTACCGCTGGCTTTTGCTAGTGCCGGTACCAAGTCCGGCTGTCCCGAGTTCCTATCGTGGTTTACGTTTGTCTTTTGTCTAATTTGTGTTTTTCCTGTGTATTTCCCTAGCAGATTGTGGCATGTAATTATAATTCTCAGCCATTGTAGGCGTTTCCTGTTGTCCCTTTTATTTCAGTATCTCCGTAACGACCTGATACAAGAAAATATTACGCAATGACGTCACGAATATAACGTCATGACTCTTATGACGGTTGCCGATGAAAACAATAATGGTAGTTTTGAAGGTCTCGACAGAAAATATCACTAGTATCACAGTTCGTCCTATCGGACTCGCCTCGATACGGTGATATTTTCTGCCTCGACCTTCAAAACTACCATTTTTCTATATATACAAAAATGAACCAATACATATTGCAAGAACTCAAGAAAAACCAAGTGTGTGATAGGTTACACTGGAATGGTTATTGTCTATTAAAAAGTATACTGTTAATAACTTCCAAATTATCAATACAAGTATAAGTAAAATAAAAGGTCAACTAAGTCTTTCCTTGTTGTTTTGCTTTTGTATTTTTGATATTTTGGATTTGACAATATGCATTTTACATTTTTAACATGGACAATTTTGATATGCAAGACAAGCCCTCGAATAGGTATTTGTTCTAATATGAATATATGAATATTCGTTATTTGAAAAAGTGGAATGTTTCCCTAAAAAGGAGTGTTTCTTTGATTTATACTACATTTGGTATAACTTACTTTAAATTTCTAGATTCAAATGCCAATATCAGTAATTGTCTTTAATGCCTGATGCTTATACCAACTGAAAACAGTTGAAAGTGGGACTTTTGAGAAAAGCACACGATTAATACACGGATTGTATGACAAAACTTCTTTTCGTTTGCTTATGAATACATGTAGACCTTGGGCATATTTCATTTCATCAAAGCGTAAAAATAACATGTCAAGCAGTAAGGAACAATTCGATCTCATTTGAACTAAAAAATGATCGATCAATCGATACAACCCTCCTTCTTCCAAACTGTAATTTTATCTTTTTTCTTGAAATTATTATTATGTAATACAAAATTACACAAGTAGCATTTTCGTTTTCTTAAAAAAGGCGACTTTTCTGAAGATGACGATTTATGGTAAAAGAATGGAATAAATAATATTTTTCCGAACGAAATTGACGTTGCAATATTCGACAATTTAGTCTGCTCGTATACACATGAAAATACGGCTTAAACTCCTAAATCTTCTTAAAAGCATATTTTGTCTCGGATTTTATTGTTCACATTAATTAACTGTTCCATTTATAAGTTAATGATTTTTCTGCCATCGAATGAAAATTTCGTAGACAACAATAATTCCGGATTACAAAAATGTAATTATTTGAATAAATCCGGATTAGCTGTACTATAAATACGAAGAAATTAAATTATACAAAGCTTCCGATACGAATTTACCTTTTATAAATGAATTAAATTGAAACTGTAACATTTAGACAAAAACAATTTTCTGTAAAAGTTATAACAAGAGGACGAAGGGTGTCTGTATAAGATCACCCTGTAGACTGGAGGCCAAAATACAGACACAGTCAGAGTGTGATAATTAATTTACATCCCAGCTTATAAAGTTAGTGAAGGAAAGCCGAAACACATTCTAAAAATTATTTCCGGCTTATAATGTCATGAAATAAATATTCCATACAATAAATATACTATATATCCTTATAGTGTCCAACAACGGTTCTTGACATGGCGACTCCAGCGAGTTTGGTTTGTAATTGGCAGGACAGAAGTCTTATAAATGAAGCTACCCTAATTCGAATAGCACTATCAACTATGCTATTAATCTTGATAGCAAAAGGTAAAATTTTATTAAGATCCACAATAAAAGTTTCTGAACATCTGGCCTTGATAAATAAAAAGTAAAATAAGCCTTTGCCAAACTGGAATGAGATTGCTGAAGTGGTCTGACTCAGATCACCCATGGTAGAACAAAAGACCTTGGATGTCACGAAGTGATGATTTGACTGAACAGGATACATAGAATACCCAAGACTTGACATAAGGTATAATTTATCAAAATGCTTTGGCATACATTTGTCGGGGTCAATATTACATTTTTTTCCAGAACAACATATTTACTTTTTATGCTTCATCTTGAAGTCACTATGAGACCTTCAACAATCATACTTCATTTTGAGTTCTAGACGACCCCTAGCATGGGTTCTAGCGGAATTCATCGCTAATTGTCGGACAACGCTACATCCATGCTATACATTATCCATGAATGCGGGGTCGTCAACAAACATAAAATAAAGTGGCAAAGTCGCTGTGACCCGTTGCCCGACAAAAAGACCAAGTCGACCTTTCAAGAACTATAGTGACCGATTTTGGTTTCAACTGCCCTATAGAGTGTCAAATGTTTTTGGTACATACAATGGCTTGGTGAACTACAAAAATCTTTAAAATTACAGCACATGCAATGCTAGAGATTAGTATATTTTTAAGAGGAAGTTTCTTTCCACACATTTAGTCTCTGCTGTCTTTATTACGATTAAATATCTGCACGAGTGATTTTTTTTTATTTAAAAAAGGGCTACACATAGATTTATTTTCGAACTGTTCGTTTTCTTTTTAATTCGTGATACAACATTTCTCTGCATTGAATCCTTAAACCAGACAATATTTTACTAAATTAATTGTTATACATTTAATATAAATTCAAAAATTAGAATTTAAAAAATAATTGTATTGATTTTGAAAAAAAGCAACTTATAACAAGAAAAAAAAAGCAATAACTAAGGAAGCAAAAGCTTATTTTACCTTAGATGTTTCCAAATATCTCTGAAATTTTGTCCAAAATTCTTCTCTTTGTTGATCCATTTTAATAAATATACACTCTTTAGTGTGTCTTTTTAATTACCCATTTCATTATTTAAATACACAGAAATAAATATTTTAAAGCGGTGTTTTTTCCTGCTGCGAAAAGCGACGCATGTTCATTCATTAGCTGTGTCCTTAAAGATGAATAACCATAAATACATATTATATGTTTAGCACTAAATCCATTTTTTCCAATATCGTAAATATAATTAATTAAAGAAGCTCCGGGGATATTTATACCTTACTCCAAACACTCAGATCAATGCTGGAGAAGATGTTTTCATTCTTCAAATCTTACGGTGTAAATCAATATAACTCTATATTCCTTTCATCCATTGAGTAAAAATTTTCCAAGTGTAAAATTAAGTACGATTAATTGACTAACAAACAACTTCCAAACGCTTTTGAAGTATATGTTATAATTTGAAGCACATTCAGAGATATTTGTAGATATTTCAGAATTCACTTTGTCAACTTCCAAACGGAAGAAAGAATTCAGTGTTTTGTATATAGTTCCTTCTCTTGTCTTCTTCGATAACTTTTAGTCAACGTTCTGTGATAAAGTCATTGTCCTTTGGGACCAACTAGTCATCTTAATGTAAAAAACATTATTGTATTTTAAATTACATTGGATGATGTTATATGTACGACTTAAATGCCTTGAATTAGTTGTATTTCAAACATACATTTATTAATTTAGCTTCTATATAACTTATATCATATGTATCTGGGTAACATATGGTACCTTCTGGTGTAATCAAGCTTTAGGAGAGCATACACAACAGCATTTTACAACATATGATTGACAAAAGCGACCATTTTTTTTTCTTTACACAGCACATTTTGCCATTCCGATAGAATTCGATTTGGAATAACTAATACTAATTAATCAGCATCGACAAATAGTCATCCTATAATCAGAACCAAATCTGCTGTCGAATTTGCAGAGTTTTTCGACATGAGACGAATAATCATCGAATTTGCAAAGTGCTTTAGGCACATTATACAGTCTTCCGCCACGAGACAAATAGTTTTGATAAGTATAATTTCAGCTTTATTTTTAAATGTAAACACGCAAACACTTGTCTATAATGACGACATCAGCAATTATATTGTAATGTCACTTATTGATGTGTCAAGATATTTGGATTATTAACCGCTCGGAATAGAAGTAAATATAATAAATCACGCAAAAAACCCATATGAAATTTTGTTTACTTTGGAATGGCGTCTCACCGTCATTGGCCTTCTTTATATATATTTTTTTCAAAAATATAAATGAAGAGCTAACAGGAAACATAGAGTTTAATAACAGGCAACAATCCATCACAAAACATGTCTTTCTCTTACTAAGGCCATTTTCGTTTATGCCTGACATTGTATGAATCCAAAAGTGCATAAATGTTATGGTTGTTGACAACCCTGCGTCCGTAACCAAATGGATACATGGATGAAGCGTTGCTCGACATTTAGCACTGAATTACGCTCAAACCAGTGCAAGGAACGTCTTGAAATTACTCTGAGGTCATGAGCAAAGCTTATTGTTGAAGGCCTCATGGTGTCTTCAAGTTGAAGAACAACAATAACAGCGTTGCTGCCATGTTTTGTCTGATCGAAATGAAATAAGTATTTTTTTTTTTTTTTTTGTAAATCACATTCTGTACATCATTCCTGTAAAGTCTGGTTGAATTGGCTTCGGCAGTTCCTGAGGAGAAGACAAAAATGTTATATTTCCCATGCGGGCCAATGTTAAACATAAGTTCCGCGATGGCGGCCATGTTTTTCTCCGACCGAAACCAAATAAGCAATCTTTCTTCGAGATCTTTAGTAAATCATTCCTGTAAACTTTGGGAAAATTTGCCTCAACGGTTCCATAGAAGAAGATGAAAATGTGATTTTTCCATAGCGTCTAATGATAAACCTGGGTTTCGAGCTAGCCATGTTTTATTTGATACGAACAAAATGAGCAATCTTTGTTAGAGACATTTAAAACATCATTTCTGTTAAGTTTAATTAATTTGTTTCGGTGGCTTCAGAGGAGATGTTGAAAATGTCATTTTCCCATAGGGTCCAATGCTAAAGTTCTGGGGGATATGCTTTTTATCAGATCCGAACGAATTGAGCAATCTTAAAGGACCTTCCATTTATCATTCTTGTAAAGTTTGGTTGAATTTGATTCAGAGGAGAAGATGAAAATGTTATTTTTCCCATAGGCTACAATGTTAAACCAAAGTTCGGCGGCAATTTTTTTATCGGAGCAAAGCGAAATGCGCAATCATCATTCCTATAGTTTGGTTATATTTGCTTCAGCGGTTTCAGAGGAAAAGATGAAAATGAGAACAGTTAACGGACGGACGTCGGACGCCAAGTGACGAGAATAGCTCACACTGACCCTTTGGGTCAGGTGAGCTAAAAATGTATGTAGTGAGGATTATTCAGAGTAACTGTTTACCCTTTTAAGCAATATTTTGCATAAAAATGACAATGTTTAACAATGAGTGCTTTTTTAGATTAATTGCCCAGAATTAGTTTCGAAGTATATATAACATGAACAGTTTATATATCTGCACAATTACCTTGCAAAATAAAAACAATACGGACAAATTGCTTTCAAAGGGTTTGTCCTTTCCGGCTGACATCCTGTCATTTAATAGCATAACTTCCTATAAATGTGTAATATTTTACGAAAGGATATGGAGTAAATGAACATGAGACCATAACACATATGTTAATGCCGACTGCAATTCCTTTAATGAGCTGTATGCATTATTCCTCATCAGCAGAACTAGAACCCAAACAAAGGAAATCCATAATTTGAAAAAAAATGTTTAAAATGCATAAAACCAAACGAAATCCGAATAATCAAGCTCAGGACAAAACTACGATAGAGGGAGTTAATCCTTCGGTTTTAGAATTTACATAAATTTAGATAATAGTAATTGAATAAAGTGTACACTTGAGATATTATCTCATGTAAGCATTGAGCTTCCAAACAGTTGAACGGGCTCTGCATTAAGGTGATAGGTACGTACATGTAACTAACAATGTTTCCGGATTTCGGTGAAATTTTACATGCAAGTGCATGAAACAGAACTGAATATTAAGGTGAAGGAAAACTGGTGTTAGCTATTTTATATCTGAAACATGATTGATTAAAAAATTAACAGACCATGTTGAAGTCATATAGAATCTATGTAAAACGTACAGAAAATAGAACAACAATCTTTTTTAAATTGCGCTATTTTTAAAACGTATCCTACAATTTTCCTACAAAAATGAAATGTTAAAAGCAATGAAATTTCCGTTTTACTGATGCAAATTTTATATAGGGTCACCGAGTTAGTTTCGCCGCTATAAAATATTGAATTTAAGCTAGGCTCACCAAAAATGCATTTTTCTCGATAAAAAGCGCCGTGAAAATGACGACATCGTCGATAAAATATACGATTTTAGGCCTACTTGGAGTGATGATCCCCTGTTATATGTCACGAAAACGAACTCGGTGACCATATGAAAAAAAGTCGGGAATTCCTTTGGCAACATCATATCAGTTTTACAGAAGAATTGTAAGATACAGTTTGAAGTGAAATCTAAAATTATTTTACGTTCATTCTAAAGCAAGCTTATAACGTTCACCGCTAGGGGCGTTGATTTACGTACCTCTCACCTTAACTCGTTTTGCTCTCTATAGTTAAAACTTTTGTTACCTATAAATAAATAAGGCATCAATAATGCTGGATTAAAATAGAGAATGTGACAGCATCATTTTTATCAATTTAAGTCAAACTCTTTAAAAGTAAATGAAAAATAACATTTATTATATTCAATAATTACTGAAATAAATCTCGCAGAAATCTAACAAACTCATCCTTCAAAAATCCTGACAGACAAAATATTAAAGCATCTTTGAATTAAGAAATACAATTTGTCTTCCAAATGAAGGCTCGCTGAGACTCAGAAATGAATCAAACCAGAAAACTATTTGATTCCCATGGTCGTAATTTGGTAAAGGAGAGTTGATTGGCCCTTGCTTTGTTTTGACAATCTATAATCATCCATTTATTTTTTAAAGTATTTTAGCTTAAAATAATTCTTCCTTTATAGACATCGTAACATTTCTTAATGGATATTGTATCAAACTTATCCCTTTGTAATTGAATTTCCTTGTTCATTATGGAAATGATCTTTTGGTGTTTGCTCGGTACAGTAAATGACGACTGCCGTTGATTTTATTCTGTATTGAAAAAAATATGTCTTTGACACAACTTAAAGTGTTTATCATATTTTATATCATAAGTTTGCATACCAAAAGATGTAAATTCCCTTGACGGCCACGTCGACAGCATATGTCTCTTCAGTGCGCATCAAGCCAAAACAAGTGGAAGACAACTGAGCCAAAATGTGTAAAATGTGATAGAGAAATAAAATAAAAAATGGGATCTGACTCAAAAGCCAAAACCAGCCTAGAACAGAACTTTGCTCGAGGGGGGACACTCATTAGGTTTCCACAATATTTTCCATAAACTTTTGTATAAACAAATGTATAAATTCACGTTTAGAAACAAAGTCGGTTTTCAGTCCATGACCGAAGTAGAACTACTGGAACTACTACTACGAGACAGAAAAATCTATAATAGAAAATTTTAAAACACGACATAACAGGGGCAACATAAACAGAAAACAATATGACAGAAATACAACACAAAACAACAAATATGAACTATAATAAATATCAAATATACCGAAGTTACTGTTAATTTATTTTCTGCATATGCGCATTTCGACAACTTATGTCTCATCAGTGCAGATAAAACCAAAACATTTAAAAGTCCATTAACCAAAACATGTAAAATCTGATTGAGAACAAATAACCAAAAGGGTCTAAATAAAAAAGCCAAAATTCAGCTAAGAACAGAGCTATGCATGAGGGAGATACTCCTTAGTTTTAAACAAAATTCGGTACTGACTACTGGATTGGTGAATACCCTCGGGGACTAACAGTCCACCAGCAGAGGCATCGGCCCAGTGGTAATAAATATCTAAGTACCGAAGTTACTGTTATTTTATTTTCTGCATATGCGCATTTCGACAACTTATGTCTCATCAGTGCAGATAAAACCAAAACATTTGGAAGTCCATTTACCAAAACGTGTAAAATCTGATAGTAAATAACCAAAAGGGTCTAAATAGAAAAGCCAAAATTCAGCTAAGGACAGAGCTATGCATGAGGGAGATACTCCTTAGTTTTAAACAAAATTCGGTAAAATTTAGATATTGCAAATTTAAATAAAATCGGTTTTCGGGTCAGCACCGAAGTACTGACTACTAAATGAGGAGTAACTCGCATATAACAATTTGGATTGTTTCCTATGCCTTAGTTATCCCTTAGCTTGTAGACATATGTGCAACCGAAGATAAATCTCACAGTTTAAAGTTTTCTGGGAATTTTTTGAAATATGGAGAACACTGAAATACAGCAGAAGCTTAGAGCAAGTACAAGTATTTACTAATTTGAATGAATGGTACTAATAAAAAAAATAATTTGATGGCAAATTATTTTGAAAAAGAATATACTAAAAAGGGCAAAAGTCGAATAAACATTTCATATAGAAAGTCTACATTTTGCAATTTTTTGGAAGCAAAAATTTCTCAATGTATATGTATTTAAATATATTTGTTTTACGAAAGGATACACATGTGTTTACTCCAACTGCAATAATTTGAACGAGCTGTACGGCCACCTCGGAAATCAACCTTTTTAGTTACATTTTTATCATCTTACTTCATACCTACTACATGTTGGTCGCTTAGCTGTATCTTATGACAAACTTCATAAGTACTCATCTACCTTAGATTGCTTTATCAATGAACTGCCTCGAATGTTTGAGTGGTACCTGTTTTATGTTTATCACTGTGTTACCTCGACTGCAGTCAATGAGCGCATAGACTGTTTGAATGAGTTTATCACTTTTTAAAAAGGACAATCAATAGGTTGCCAATTTTTTCGAATAGGTTTTTGTGTGGGCTGCCCATTCCGTATGACTGGGTTTATTTCTGTGTTGTGAAAACTGTTTGAAAGGGTGTATCAATATGTTGCCTCGACTGTTTGAATTTGTTAACCAATGCGTTGCCTAGACTGTTTGAATGGGTGTATAAATGTGTTGCCTCGGGTGTTTGAATTGATGTATGAATGTGTTGCCTAGATTGTTTAAAGTGGTGTATGAATGTGTTGCCTCGACTGTTTGGAGTGATGTAACAATGTGTTACCTGGACTGTTTGAGTGGGTTTGTCAGTGTGTTGCCAAGACTGTTTGAATTTGTTTGTCAATGTGTTATCAAGACTGTTTGAATTGGTTTATAATTGTGTTGCCTAGACTGTTTGACTTTGTTTATCGATGTGTTGTTTGGATTCTTTTCGGAAAAATAATACAACAGAACCACGAATTTCTAATTTGTCCAGAAACTTCATGACTTAATATCAATTTGTAGATTATTATCACAAGGAAATATTAGGGCAACAAGGTCTTTGAAAAATGTTTTTTTTTTGTTCTCAAAAAAAGTTTTTTCAGAAAACTTGTAGTGTACAATTTGAACGTTTATCGATGGAGGCACCTATTTAAGACCTCTTACAATCATGAAGCGGTCTTTTTGTCGTCATTATATATTAAATGAAGTACTCGTTTGCATAACTAATTGATTCAGAAGTAACCTAATCGCCGTGATATTCTTTTGAATGACATTTCTTATTACTTTTTTTTATTTTTATTGTCACGTATTTTCTTTAGAAAAAATAATTGGGTATATATTGAGAACAACAAAAGTACATGTATGCAATGAACTAGCATTATTACCAACCGACTAAATGTGTACTAAGTTATTTAAAAAATTAAGCGGTTGAAAATAAATTTACTATAATATCTATGAAAGTGAATGCGTTTTAATAGTGAGCAATTACTTGCAATTTTGTCAGATCTATTATTCGAATTTCTATAATTGGACGATGAACCAAAACGAAGTATAGCTGATCTGTAAATCTGTTTGCCCCGTTTTATTAACTTTAACACACAAAAAAAAACAATGTCGAGATCACAATTAAGTAAATGTTTACTGTTTGACCTTTATTCGGTGATAATGCTTAACGAAGTAAAAAAAAACTTTATAAAAATGACAAGTCGTGATCTTGATATTTTAATTACTCGAGCATTGGGCAATTTTGTTTAGATGGTATATATAATGTTATCTAGATATAATGAATTGCTATCTTCTCGTAGATGATTTATAAATATGGGTATATCCTTACTATTGACAAGCCCCAGTTTTTAGACTAAGTCGACCTCATTTACCCACAAGAACTGAAACTTAATAAAGCAAACAATGATTCTAAATACTGCCCATTTCTCGCTCTAACTATCATCGTTGACTCTGGAAAATTACAACTAAAATGTATGATTAAAGGGATGATTTTGATTTCACTATTACTAATTTCCCTTTTCTTGGTGGCGACGTTCCTGCAGCACCATCATACGGGGTGTATATATCTCAACTGGTACGATTCGCATGCGTCTGGTCTATATAAACTACTCTTGACGACTTTAATGAACGTAACCTTACTATCACATCCAAACTATTACAACAAGGTTACAGATTTCATAGATTGATAAACACATTTAAGAAGTTTTATAGAAGATATGGTATCTAAGTATAATACGACTCGGAAACATCTTATTATTAAAAGGCATTTCTCACCCTCGTTTTTACGGAAATGTTGTTAAAAAATGTCAAAAAATGATAAAGAATCCAGAAAAACTGGGACGTAACTTACATTCTTTACGTAATAGGGGATCTTCATGATTCCGTTAAATTGGCTTTGGGACCCAATGACCTGAAGATTTTACAATTATACTGGCCTCTCATTGATACTGCCGATGTCTACTGAAATCCATGATGATTCTTTACCAAACCCTTCGGGAAGTTTTGAGTTTGATTACTTTTCCGTAGTGCGACAGTGTTTTACCAGCAGACTAGGCTCCTTGAGCTAGTCGGCAGTTTAGCGTCGAGCACTCTTCGACCCATCTATCTAAATTACGTTTTGTCTATTCTTTCCATTTCAAGATTGTGGTCTTAGAGTTAGTGGTCTACCTGTATTGGGTTTAATTTGTATGTTTATTATACTATAGGGAAACGGGATAGAGAAAGGGGAGGTTTGAGTACCCATAAACCGGTTTAACCCTATCGCTGGCTGTTGCCAGTGCCGGTACCAAGTCCGGATATCCCGAGTTTCTATCGTTATCTATGTTCGTCTTTTGTCATTTTATTGTTTTTCTTGTGCAGTTCCCTGGTTGATTGTGACATGTGATTGTAATGTTCGGCCATTGTAAGTGTTTCCTGTTATCTTCCCTTCACCAATGATTTATTTTACAAATAAGTGGAGCACATGACTCGGTAATTCTTGACGTCGATATACATTTGTACCTGTACTAACTCATTACAAAAAAATATCATTGGGCTTCCTAAATGTACGTGTAATGCATCTAAAAATTAACTAAAAAAAACTGAAAGTGCAAATGGACTAGCTGAAAAAAGCCTTATCTATGAAGCAATCTTATGATAGGATTCAGTTCGGACGGATCTACCAATGAAATTGACATAAAATGTTCAAATATGATATAAATAGGAGGCCATATGCAGTGAATTTTGCCAAAAACATGAACGAACTAATAATCAGACCGCAATTAAAAAGATAAAACCAACGAACAACTGGACACAATGTATATA
This sequence comes from Modiolus philippinarum, assembly GCA_002080025.1. Lineage (NCBI taxonomy): Eukaryota > Metazoa > Mollusca > Bivalvia > Mytilida > Modiolidae > Modiolus > Modiolus philippinarum. Next base: position 133,733 of record MJUU01049948.1, read on the forward strand.
CTGCACATTCAACAATATTATTTTGAAGATGCCATTATGCTTTATGATTTGAAGTACGTGTGTACTAGTGTTAAAGACAATCAGACAATTGTTGAATTGATATACTTTGATGGATATTTTCAATTTCTTTTGTTATCCGGTAATAAGCCATAAGAACAGGAATCATTCCTCATTATTTCATAATCATAAATCAGGTTACAAAGACAGTTTGAAGTAACTAGCTTCCAACCTAAACCTTGACATTTAGACTCTTGTTAAAATAATTCATTTGATACAAGAAACCCGTCATTTACTTTTTTAATTTTATAATCGTTATTCGAAACAGTTTTGTAATAAATATATGTTTTGTCGATTCTGAATGATTGTTTGATAATTAAGTCACATGTAATTTTCAATGGTAACAAGAGCTTTGACGGAATATTAGACAAAATACCCCACTTCTCTCAACCCGGATTGATTATGATAATAAGCAAGGAAAAGAAATGGAGTAAATTTACATGCGGCAAAGTCTCTACAAATGTATAGTAGAAGTTATTAATGGAACAACACTTTTATTGTTGTTTCTTAATCTTCAAGTCACCATGAGACCTTCAACAATGTATAGTAAGTTTAAGACGGGCCCTAGCATAGGTTTGAGTGGAACCCATAGGGTCTGTAAGTCTCGTTCAATTTTGAAACTTCCGGGCACATAAATTGTACCCGGAAGTTACATTTTTAACAAACACACATGACGTTTCAAACAAATATTTCAACTTCATAATCTGAAAACGTTATATTTTGGCGGGAAACGTTTTCAAATTTCAATTTTATCGTGAAATCACGGTGTCACATGACGAGACTTACAGACCCTATTGACAGATGTCGAACAACGCTACATCCATGCATCTTTTGGTCATGAATGCGGGATCGTCAAAAAAACATTTAAAACAAATAACGGGAAGTGTTCTTACAATCGCTGTCATCCATTTCCCCATTTAAAAGACTTAATAGAAGACCATCAAAACATATAACAAACAAAGGGCAGTCACCGAAACAATAGCAAGAAAACTTGTCATTATAAAAAAGTGTGATGTGGGCGCTATAAACATATGGTCAGAACAGCATACCCAAAAACAAAATGCCAAAATTTGAGAGTGTGGTATATTCTCTCAAGAACAAGTACACCATTACTGGAATATATAGGAAGCATGTGTCTCTCGCCACGGGAAATCTTTTTAGACTCCACACTTCGGGCAGGAATGACAAATTCCAGTCTTACATAAACAATGATAGGATATGGAGTAAATTCAGATGAGATAAATTCTTTACAAATTCATGGTAGAAATCATCAATGGAACATCGCGTTTATTATTGTTCTTGAAGTCATCCCGAGGCCTTCAACAATAAGCTTTACTCACAATTCATTGTAATTTCAAGACTGTCCCTAATCAACCATGAGCTTTGCTCACACCTCATACTGAATAAAGACCGCCCTTTGCATCGGAACCATGCTTCATCCATGTACATTGTATCTCTTTGGTCATTGATGCGGAATCGTCTAAGTACAATTTAAAAGGCTCTGGATACACTACAAGTACAAAGCCTCACGAAATAATAAGAATATAGTAACCTATATGTCTGAAAATAAGGAATGGCTATACGAGGTTGTGACAAAATTTCAAATTTGTATCAGTAACCAGTGCAGAGATAAGCTTGATAAAAAATTGCTTTGTAATACAAAAAGTGTCAAAAATTGTAAACCAACTTATTTTCGCGAGCGATTTATTTTCGCGACTTTCGCGTGCGTGAAAATATCGCGAAAATAAATCGTCGCGAATAGTTCATATCGTTATATAAAAGCAAAAACAGAAATAGAAAATCGCGAAAATTAATCTCCGCGAACTTCACCAGAAGGGACAAAACGCGAAATAAAGTAGTCGCGAAAATAATTTGGTTTACAGTAGTCGATAAACAGAAAGAAGTAGTCCTGTGGGTTTGAAAATGCATCCAACAATTTAGCATGAAAAAAGGCTTTCAAGAAACAAAATTTCAAGTTTGTATCATTTACAATTGCAGAGAATAGCTGGACAAAATACATCGGTAAACGAATACCAAAGCAAGAAAGAGAAAAGGGAGAATTCTAAAATCATAAATGCATGCATAATCAGGGCAATTCATATCAAACACGAATTTAGACAGTATGACAAAGACAAAACAAATAAACAAAAATGAACAAACTAACTAAAGCACTAGCAGTGTGAACCCCTACAAAAACTGAGGTATCATCAGGTGCTCCGGAAGAGTAAGCATGATCTGCTCCAACCATGGCACCCGTCACACAGCCTGGGAATATGGTGTTAAAACATCTGTTTTGCGGCTGATTGGTTAATGTCATTTTCTAACTCTTAGACTTCCAGATGCACCACTAAACCTCTTTCACAGCTCCTCACTACTTTGTGGACCGCAGTCAGAGACGGCCTGAAAAATTACTGTAATAAAGCTTACTCCACAAGCGGTGTGAATCAAATGTGGATTCTAAAAAATTCAAAAGATCTCCTTGAACAGCTTTCCTCAACCAGTCTTACCCATTGCCATAGCATTCAAACTTTTGACTTTTCTACACTTTATACAACCCTGCCACACAATAAACTGAAAACAGTAATTGCAGATTTAATACATCAATGTTTCTGCACAAAAAATTGAGAACGCAGATACACCTATTTAGTTATAGGGAAAGACAAGACATATTTTGTTAAGAACCACACCGATTCAAATAAGAAGTACACCGAGACTGACGTAATCAAAATGTTAGAATTTTTGATCGACAATATTTTTGTCGAATTTGGAGGTCGTGTTTTCCAACAGACAATAGGGATTCCTATGGGAACAAACTGGGCGCCGCTTTTAGCTGACCTTTTCCTTTACTCGTACGAGGCCAAGTTTTTACAAGGGCTTATTCAAAGAAAACAAAAACATTTAGCCCAGTCCTTTAATTTCAGCTTCCGCTACATAGACGAATTGCTTTCTCTTAATAATCCTAAATTTAAGGATTATTTACATCAGATCTATCCAAATGAGCTTGAAATTAAAGAAACAACTGAAACACCTACTTCAGCTTCGTACCTAGATCTTTTATTGTATATTGACGAAGATGGACGTTTGAAATCTAAGCTATATGACAAGCGTGATGATTTTAATTTCCCCATTGTGAACTTTCCCTTTCTTAGCAGCAATATACCTACCTCTCCAGCCTATGGAGTGTACATTTCACAGTTGATTCGTTACTGTCGAGCTTGTAGTTTGTACAGTGATTTTTTTAACAGAGCAAAAACACTGTCCCAAAAGCTGCTTAGTCAAGCATTTGTTCAACCTTTGTTAATTTCATCCCTCAAGAAATTCTATGGCCGTCACCATAGCATCATTGAAAGATATGACGTGTCAGTATCCCAAATGAAAGTGGTCATTTTCAGCTAGATTCACGTCTTCCTGGATTTGACTACAGACTTTGACATTTTCCCGGATTGAATCACTTACAGTGTGACGGGTGCTGTTAACAGAGCAGGACATGCTTACCCTTCCGGAGCACCTGATGTCACTCTCAGTTTCACTGGAGTTCACACTACGAGTGCCTTTGTTCTCAATGTTGTGGTTTCTGGTTCTGTGCTTTGTGTCTGTTTGGTGTCATTGTTTTTGTGTCTAACGTCATTGTTTTCTGTGTTCTCGTTTTTGTCCTGTCTTTGGACTTCGATTTTTATGAACTTCACCCCTTCGTTTCATTCGGTATTCTACTGCCGTTGTTTCTTAGACAAAACGAATTCAAATCCATGGTACATGTTACTTCTCTCACCCTCAAACAGTACAAAAGTAAAAGTATGAAAAAGTTTTTGTTAATCTATTTAGTATTCAGACACTTACAGGGACAAATTGGTACCACAAACATCAAAGAAGACAAAACTAAAGAATGACAGTTTGAGATACTAGACAACACAAAAACTAAAGCACTGTCAGTGTGAACTTCCACTGCAAACTGGGAGTATCATCAGGTGTTCCGGAAGGGTAAGCATGATCTTCTCCACACTTGGCACCCGTCACACTGTCAGTGGAAAGTCCGGTTTAGTCACAGTCGGTGTTATTCAGCCCGGTAATAACTCTGGATCTACCCAAAGATATCTTTTCTCATTTGTGATATAGAAACATTGGAACGGTCTGTCAAATCGTGGTGACGACCGTAAAACTTCTGCAGTGACAATTGCAACAGTGAATGAAGATACCCTTGATGTATAAATTTTAAGACAGTAACTTCGCTCTGTTGACAAAATCGCTGTACAGACTACAGGCACGGCAATAGCGAATGAGTTGTGAAATGTACATGCCATATGACGGAATGTTACTGCTCAAAAACGGGAAGTTCAATTTTGGAAATTCGAAATCATCACGTTTGTCGAAAAGTTTTGTTTTGAAACGTCCAGAGTGGTCAATGTAGAGGTATAGGTCCAAGTATGAAGCTGATGATGGTGTATCAGTGGTCTCTTTAATTTCGAGTTCATTTGGGTATATAAGATGAAGGTAATCCTTAAATTGAGGATTCTTCAACGAAAGATCATCATCTATATAATGGAAGTTGAAATTAAAGGACTTGGCTAGCTTATTGTCTTTTTTCTGAACTAGCCCTTGTATGAACCTGGATTCATACGAATAAAGAAACAAATCTGCTAAAATAGGCGCACAATTAGTACCCATAGGTATCCCTATTGTCTGCTGAAAAACTTGCCCTCCAAATTCTACAAAATGTTATCAATCAAGAATTCCAAAACTTACTCTATAATGCAAAAAGTATCAGAAATTTACTAAATAAACAAATAAACAAATATTTAATACAGGAGTTTGTCTTTTATTGCAGGGTGGAGTTGGTAAAACAATTCCCCGTGGTAGAGATGTATGCTCTTTGTTTTTCTTAGATATGGTGTACTTGTACATGAGATACTATCTCATGTGTATACTTTGTTTAATTACTATTATCTAACTTTATGTAAATTCTAAAACCAAAGGATTAACTACCTCCATCGTAGTTTTGTCCTTTGCTATATTTGATATTACTGATTTCGTTTGGTTTTATGCATTTTAAACATTTTTTGAAATTATGAATTTCCTATTTTTGGAAATCATCGCTTATAAAAGCGATTCGTGAGGCTTTGTATCACTTAAAAATACCGAGGCTTCATTCCTTGTATGGCACTCGGTAGATGTCCTTGGTACTGGGTTTGACTTCCTTTTTCGAATTATTTGGTAATGAGTACTTCTTTTGTTACGACTTTTGGATAATGGCTTTTCATATTATTTTGATTTTAATGCTGCTGATGAGAGGTCACTCCTTGAAACACGTGTACAGCATAACGAAATTTACTGTTTTTTTATGCAACTTCGGTATTTTATTTTTGTATTTTGGGTTCTAGTGCTGCTGATGAGGAATAAATTTCCGAAATGGCCATACAGCTCATTACAATTAATGCAGTTGGAGTTAACATATGTGTTATGGTCTCATGTTCATTTACTCCATATCCTCTTGTAAAATAAGTCAGGTAACAGGAAGTGGTTACCAACATGTGGGAAATGTACCAACACTATGGCACGACTATTGACAAAACAAATTTGTCTCATTTACCATTGCAGAGAAAAGCTTGACTAAAGACAGAATGACGGGAACCGGTAAAACAGTGTACCCACTACTCCTTCGGATTGAGGGTATAGTAAACGAAGTCGCAGTTTGAACAACATTTTTGTAACACCAGATGCTATTTCCAATATTGATACAAAATAAAAATTACACCTGCTGCATATAGGTTTGCAGGTCAGGCTTTTGAACTTGGAATCATTGCATGGTATGTTTATCTTCAAAAGTTGACACTCTAGATAATAGGTTATTCTTGTGATATACACGTCCATCCTTCTTTTTTACCTTAAAGTGTTGACAAACACGAATGTTTTTGTATTTCTCATGCAAATGATGGTAAAAACAAAATTACCGAATATGCAAATGACGGTAATGTTTCCCAGACAGTATTGTCAAAAGTCGAAATCCAAAGAGTAAAAGGAAAAAGGAGGTGCGAAGAAAGCTGTAACCCAAAATTTTTAAACTTATTGGAATCGGACAATGTCAAGAGGTATTTCTTTCATATCACCTTTGCAAGATTGGTCAAGGTCGATTGTCCTTAGGTGATTTTAACAGTCCCTGAAGATATTTCATTTTCACTGGTGATATCAGTCCACATTCGATTCATATAGAAATTTGTCATATATTATATAAGAGTTCGCGAATTAGCGCCATTTGATTTTTATTTTGTAATTGAAACCAGTTAAAACGTAATGTGTCAAAGCCACAGAAGTAGTTTTAATAGTTTGTAAGTCACATCTTTGCTGCGATTTTTTTATTACTGAAAATATTAGTAATTACAGAAAATAGTTTTTTCGTTGGCATCTTTACATAAAACATAATTTTTGGAAAGACATATAAACCCGACGAGTGCCCCGTGTTTCTTTAATGAACAAATAGAGGAAGGGATAAATGTACATGGGACAAAATCCCTATAAATACATGGTAAGATTGAGCAAATGGAACAACGCTTTTATTGCTGTTCTTCATCTTGAAGTCACCATGAGGCTTTCAACAAAGAGCAAACACTCCTATCTCATAATAAGTTCAAGACGGCTCTAGCACCGGTTTGAGCAGAATTCAATTGATAAATGATGAACAACGCTACATCCATGTATCCTGTTTTTCATGGATGCGGGGTCGTCAACAAGCATAAATAAACTTTTTAAGTGTTGTGTTTGTCTTCTTTTATTCTTTTTGTCTAGCAACGGATGACAGCAATTACAAGAAAACTTTGTAGTTATTTTTTCTTTATTGACGATCCCGCATCCATCGGTACACATGCATGGATGTAGCGACATCTAGCAATGACTTCCGATCAAACCGGTGCTAGGGGCCGTCTTGAACATGCTATGAGGTATGAATAAATCTCATTGTTTAAGGCCTCATGGTAACTTTAAGATAAAGAACACCAATAAAAGCGTTGTCCCATTTCTTTAGCATGCATTTGTAGAGACTTTGTCTTATGTGCATTTACTCGACATCCCTTCATTGCTTATTAAAGTACCGTTATAACATGAAAGGTTCATTATTATAGAACTGTCCATAGAACATCGATCAATTGATCGACAAATAATTAGATTTTGTTTGAAATAATTTACAATAAAATGCGAACTTCATAACTAGTGCTTATATTGACACATTCTAAAGTGATAAAGGTGTGAATGACCTTGTAACGACACTAATCACAGATAAAAATTAGTAATTTGTTGAATTGTTATCTGTTCCAATACAACATTTCTAAGCATTAAACTCATATTCCATAATCATATCATGTACATTTCTAGTCATTAAATTCGATATAACTGTTAATCACGCTCGTGTGGCTCATTGTGATATCATAAAAGTAAAAGTGAAATGGGAGAAACAGGGGTTAAAAGGGGTTAATATTTCTATAACTATGATCTTAATTAAAAACATGAATTTTTACAAAAAAAAAACAAAAAAACTGAACAATCCAAATCCAACAAGTAGAGGAAATTCCAGTTTCTCAAGCAAACATGACATAACATTTCGATCTACAAAAAGTTACTAAAAGATATTGGAGCTTATTGTTCATATCAATTAATTGCACATGTCAGTCATGAAACTGAATGAGTTTAACGTTTATCATTTTATAAAATGCACTGTTCCAAACGATATGGTATTGAAAAGCGAGCACAATTCAGTGTAATTTTTTTTTCTACCTGACATAATAAAAAATTAATTATGTTGGTTACGATAAAGTCACACTATGTTAGTTGTTATGTTTTCATTTGATCTGCACTGAAGAGATACAAGTTGTCGAAATTGCAATATAAAGACACACTAAAACTACTGTAATTTTGGTAGTTTTAGTGACAAAAGATATCTATTTTCTTTCATTTCTGTCAACTTTCAGCGATGAATATCTTCAGAAAATTACAACATCCTTGGAAGAATACATTAATCAAAGGCAAAAGCAAGAACACCAGAAGAACACTACATACCCACAAAACACACAAACACAACACTAAAAACTGAAGAGTAAGCATGTTCAGTTCTGTATACAGCACCGGCCAGACTCAGTGGGTCAATCAATTCGGTAATGTCAAATCCGGGAAGACGTGAATCCGGCTGAAAATGTCCGTTTATTATTTGTGGCACCGACATTTCATATCTATCTTTTATGTCGTGGTGACTATAGTAGAATTCCTGAAGGGACAAAAGTAACAACGGCTGCGCATATCCCTGACTCAGCAGTGTTTGTTACATTGATTTTGCTCTTTCCACAAAGTCCCTCTATGAACTACGACCTCTACAGTAACGACCTAATTGTTAAATATACACTCCATATGCTGCGGAGGTAGGCATGTTGCTGAAAGTTATTACTTTTAGCAGTAGCTACAATTTCCCTCACTTTTTGGTAATCGAATTATCGGTTGGTTTACGGAGATTGTTTTTTATTGTTATTTATTATAATTATTATTTTGATTTTTCTAAAATACTGTATGGCAAATAGCATTCACCAGAGACTTCAAATAAACATTCATTTCACTGGGCAAGCAATTTTTGTTTATTTTCAGTCAATTGTCATTGATGCTGCCAATCCCTAACAACGGGTCATTCATGTTGCTATGCTGAAATTAATGCCATTCTGATCAATTTTTATTTTCCCTCATTTTGCACCAAACAACTTACAACAATAATTGTTGATTTCCTTTTGAATATTTGCAATACTAAAATAAAAGTCACTTAAGTATAAACAAGAGGCTCTCAAGAGCCTGTATTGCTCACATGGCATATGCACTTAAAATAATCCCAATGTTTTAAGGGCATTATTTTCAAATTTGTTAATAGACATTGAATTCTTTTATCTTAAGTTTATCAATATTCCAGACTGGCAGCTATTTTGGATTTGGTTGCAGTTCTACTGTCACCTTTCTTGAACGGGACCATTGAGTCTAATTTTGGTTCCAATTGACTAAATATGTTCAGAGGAGAACATCTTTAAATGCTTTACGATAGGTCTCAAGGTTAAACTATGTTCCCCACAGAGGCCATCTTGAATGCGATGCAGACAAGCTGGGCAAATTTTTCAAACGGGAACAACTATGGCCCGTTGTGACCAAGTATGTTTTCATTATATATTTTGGCCAAGTAATTTCAGGAGAAGATCTTTTAATGTTTTCCCAATGGGTCAAATGTTAAATCTGTTTCCCACTGGCAGCCATCTTGCATAAAGCAAAGACTTGAAAAACAACTCTTTTGCAGGGCGGCAACCTAAAGACTATTGTGGCTAAGTTTGGATCAATTGGCTGAAAAGTTTCAGAGAAGATCTTTGAATGTATTTTCCCATAGGGTCCAATGTTAAAACTATGATCCCCGCTGGTGGCCATCTTTGATATAGCGCGGATCTGAAAAACAACTTTTTTCCAGGGGACCATCTAAGGACTATTGTGGCTAAGTTTGGTTTTAATTGGCCAAGTAGTTTCAGAGGAGAAGATCTTTGAAAGTATTTCCTTATAGGGTTCAATGTTTAAACTATGATCCCCGCTGGAGGCCATCTTGGATATAGTGCGGATCTGAAAAACAACTTTTTTGAAGGGGACCATCTAAGGACTATTGTGGCCAAGTTTGGATTCAATTGGCCCAGTAGTTTCAGAGAAGAAGATCTTTGAAAGTGTTTTCCCATAGGGTCCAATGTTAAAACTACGATCCCCGCTGGTGCCATCTTGGATATAGCGCGGATCTGAAAAACAACTTTTTTGCAGGGGACATCTAAGGACTATTATGGCCAAGTTTGGTTTAAATTGGCCAAGTAGTTTCAGAGTAGAAGATCTTTGAAAGTATTTCCCCATAGGGTCCAATGTTAAAACTACGATCCCTGCTGGCGGCCATATTGAATATAGTGCGGATCTGAAAAACAACTTTTCTGAAGGGGACCATCCAAGGACTATTGTGGCCCAGTTTGGTTTTAATTTCCCAAGTAGTTTCAGAGGAGAAGATCTTTGAAAGTATTTTCTCATAGGGTCCAATGTTAAAACTATGATCCCTGCTGGTGGGCATCTTGGATATAGCGTGGATCTGAAAAACAACTTTTTTGCAGGGGACATCTAAGGACTATTATGGCCAAGTTTGGTTTAAATTGGCCAAGTAGTTTCAGAGGAAAGATCTTTGTAATTATTATCCCATAGCGTCCAATGATAAAACTATGATCCCCGCTTGCGGCCATCTTGGTTATAGTGCGGATCTGAAAAACAACTTTTTTGAAAGGGACTATCTACGGACTATTGTGGCCAAGTTTGGTTTTAATTGGCCGAGTAGTTTCAGAGGAGAAGATCTTTGAAAGTATTTCCCTATAGGGTGCAATGTTAAAACTATTATCCCCGCTAGCAGCCATCTTGGATATCGCGCGGATCTGAAACACAACTTTTTTGCAGGGGATCATCTAAGGACTATTGTGGCCAAGTTTGGTTAAAATTGGCCCAGTAGTTTCAGAGGGGAAGATCTTTGGAAGTATTTTCCCATAGCGTCCAATGTTAAAACCATGATCCCCGCTGGCGGCCATCTTGGATATAGTGCGGATCTGCAGGAAACCATCTAAGGACTACTGTGGCCAACTTTGGTTTCAATTGGCCAAGTGTTTTCAGAGGAGAAGATCTTTGAAAGTATTTTCCCATAGGGACCAATGTTAAAACCATGATCCCCTCTGGCGGCCATCTTGGATATCGCGTGGATCTGAAAAACAACTTTTTTGCAGGGGACCATCTAAGGACTATTGTGGCCAAGTTTGGTTTAAATCGGCTAAGTAGTTTCAGAGAAGATCTTTGAAAGTATTTTCCCATAGGGTCCAATGTTAAAACTATGATCCCCGCTGGCGGCCATCTTGGATATCGCGTGGATCTGAAAACCACCTTTTTTTGCAGGGGACCATCTAAGGACTATTTTGGCCAAGTTTGGTTTTAATTGGCCAAGTAGTTTCAGAGGAGAAGATCTTTGAAAGTATTTTCCCATAGGGTCCAATGTTAAAACTATGATCCCCGCTTGCGGTCATCTTGGATATAGCGCGGATCTCAAAAACAATTTTTTTAGGGGACCGTCTAAGGACTATTGAGGCATAGTTTGATTTCAATTGGCCCAGTAGTTTCAGAGAAGAAGATCTTTGAATGAAAAGTTTACGCCGGACGGACGACGGACGAAAAGTGATGGAAAAAGCTCACCCTGGCTATAGCAAGGTGAGCTAAATAGGACTTCGTCTCAAACTGTTTATAGACACAGTTAAAACTGAAAATGGAGAGTAGGCCACTCGATGAAAAAAATACTCATCCTCGATTTTGTCTCAGGTGATAATTATTACCTCGTGTGTTAATCTTTATATCACCTTCAAGAAAATATGTTTATATATTTTAAATCTATGCATCAATAAAGTAATATAAAGTGCTAGTATTGGTTTAACGTTTTATCATAGCAGATGAGTTTTGCTTCTGTAAAACAATGGTGTAAAAATCGTCAACATTTTCTTATTACAACGAATCATTATTGGACTCAAGTCAAGAGTTAATTTTTTTCATTAAGGTGGTACCATCAGTTACTTCATATCCAACAAAACATGTCTAAAAGTATTTGAAATATAAAAAAAACTATGAAATTGTTCGTATATTACAATATATTTAACCTCATTTTCCGCCATACTGCTGAGTGGTAATCAGTATTCCCATTTCAATTTACGATGTCTTGGAGTTTTCAATTATTGTTCATGTTGTTATCTATTATTTACATCGTGATCAGTTTATTTTTTGTTATCTGATAAAATATATAAAATGAATTTATAAAAGTTACCTGCTTGTACTATGTTTATTGTAGAATGTTAAACATGTGTTTCAAACACGTGTATTTGTTTATGTTATTGATTTGTATAGGGTATTTAAAGTCTAGCATTGCCTAATAAGGTTATTTCAGTATGTTACGGTATGTTATGTATAGGTTAAAGTTTGCTCTTGCCTAGCCCGTGCTAGAGCGGGAAATAGAATAGTTTATGTGGTAAATGTATTGCGAGATTTTAAGTCATTCGAGGTTCGCAGTCGGTACAGCAAAGTAGTCTTACTTAAAGATGACCGAACCTGGTAGTCCAAGTCGTAATGATGAACAACAGTCTCAACCAAGAGGTGAAAATTTACAAAACGCTTCGAGTAGCAGAGATAATCGTGATTTGGCTGATACTTTTGAATTATTCAAAGTTTATTTTGATAATAAGTTCGTTGATTTAAAGTCCGACTTAGCTCATGATCAAGATTCTCTTGCCAAAAAGTTAAAAGAAGACGTGTCTTTGAAATTCAAGCACGAAGGCAACAAAATTCAACATAAATTTAATGAAGAAATTCTGTCTGAGCTCAACAGACTTTTGAAATTTGTGCCGCGTTCAGAGCCGCATGTAATTGAGCTTGTTTCTGATTTGTGTGATAAAGTTAAAGGCCGCAACAAGTTAATACGTATTGCCGATACTTCAGCCGGTGGTTGGGCAACTGTCCGGGAATATGAGTCAAATGTCATTGCTTCGGACTCGGAGGATGAAAAGAAAATCCGCCAAGCAGACGCTAGGGCTATTAGGAATATCAAAGAGAAGTCACGTAATAGATCCCATCCGTACAAGGCTACTGCAAAGCCCACCGTTGTGGAAACTGCTCCTAATCCTTATAGTACCTACAATTACAAACGTCAAAACCCGCCGCCCTTTCGTGCCGGCGCCGGGCGGCGTGAGCCGTCCATGTGGGACATCTGTCATGCCTGCAGGCAAATGGGACACTGGAGAAGAGACTGTCCACTACTCAAGATGCAGCAGATCAACAACAACAGCTCTAACCAAAAACAATAGTATTGCCAACGATACTGATAATGATAAGTATTTTTATTGTACATCTGGTTGTGATTGGGGAAATTATTTAAATTCTGATATAGAAGTATTTTTGCAACAATTACATTACTTTGAAATGAAAAATTCTAATGAAAATTCCAATTGCCAAGGCGTAAAAGGCCGATTAGCCAGACATATTCAGTTTTGGGAAAAGATAGGGGCTAATAGTTTTGTTTTAGATACAATAAAAAAGGGTTACGTAATTCCTTTTATAGAAAACCCTAGTGCAATGTTAAAGAAAAACAATAAATCTGCTATGAATAATGCTGAATTTGTTGATCAAGCTGTTCAAGACTTGGTTTCTACAGGTTGTGCTATTGAAGTGCCTTTTCAACCATATATTGTAAACCCCCTTAGTGTAGCCACACAAAAATCAGGTAAGAAACGATTGATTCTTGACCTTAGTCTATTAAACCTGTCAATTAAAAAAGAAAAAGTAAAGTTTGAAGACTGGAGACTAGCGGTTCAATACTTTGAAAATGGTTCATCCATGTATAAGTTTGATCTAAAGTCGGGATATTTTCATCTGGATATCTGTCCTCAACAACACACATATTTAGGTTTTATGTGGAAAGAAAAATTTTATTGTTATACAGTTTTAGCCTTTGGTATTTCAACCGGTCCTTACATTTTCACAAAATGTTTAAGACCTATGGTCAAATATTGGCGTGAAAATTCTATAAAAATAGTATTGTATCTTGACGATGGTTTTGGTATGAATACTGACGAAGAACAGTGTGCAAAAGATTCAGATTTTGTCAGACAGTCATTGATTGATGCAGGGTTTTTGTTAAATTATGAGAAATCTATTTTTAAGCCCACAAAATGTATTGAATGGTTAGGTATAATTTGGAATTCAAACGAATTTTCACTTAGTATTCCTGATAGACGTGTCAATGAAATGTTATCAGCGCTAAATAATATTTTTGAGACGTTCCCCTGTATTACAGCTAGAACATTAGCGCAGGTTACAGGTAAAAACATAAGCATGTCACCTGTGATCGGAAATGTATCACGACTTATGACAAGGTACTGTTATATGGCTATTGCTAATAGAACGGGTTGGGATAACAATTTATTTGTTGAAGATTTGAACAAAACTAGATCAGAGTTAAATTTTTGGCAATCAAATATAAATGCTGTCAATTGTAAAAAATTGAGCGATTATAATGTGTCGTCCATAATTGTTTATTCTGACGCTAGCAATGTTGCTGCTGCAGCATTTACAGTTGAAATTGACAAAAAGATTTTTCATAAGATGTGGAGTGAAGATGAGGCTAGAGAAAGCTCAACATGGCGAGAGTTAAAGGCCATTGAATTAGCAATTTGTTCTTTTCAAAAGGTTTTTGAGGGGAAAACTTTAGTTTGGTATACAGATAACCAAAATTGTGTAAAGATTATTGAATCGGGTAGCATGAAAGAAAGGTTACAAGCTATATCTATGTCAATTTTTACCATTTGCTTGAAAAATGGAATTTCAATTGATCCAGAGAAAGAAATACACAGGCTGATTTTCTTAGCAAGATAATAGATTATGATGATTGGGGCGTTTCCCAGGATTTTTTCGATTTTATGAATGATCTATGGGGTATTTACACAATAGATCGCTTTGCAAATTCTACAAACACAAAATTGTCAAGATTCAACTCGTTGTTCTGGAATAAAAATACTGAGGCAGTAGATGCCTTCTCCGAAGATTGGGCGCGAGAAAACAATTGGTTAGTACCACCGATTTACGCAGTAATTAGAACAATCAAACACTTAGTAATTTGTAAAGCTAAGGGAACTTTTATTATACCTAAATGGACTTCGGCTGCCTATTGGCCATTTGTTTTTTCTAAACACTGGATGTATCATTCTTATGTGAAAGAAGTCATAGAATTTAAAAATACAATAGGTATTTATGTTAAAGGAACAAATTGTAACTCTATATTCGGCACTGAGCCTTTTATAACGCCAGTAGTGGCGGTCTTACTAGATGCAAGTGACAAGGCCCTAGTACAATGTTAATTGTATTGTAGCTGGCAAGGTCATGGGTAGGTTTCATGCAGAAAAATTCGAAATTACTTTTATAGTAGAGCTTGTATATAATACATATTATGGTTTTTAATTTGTAGACTGAAATGTTATATTATAAAAAAAAAAAAATATTGCTCTCGGACATATTAACTTTTGTGACACGGTCCTAGTACAATGTAGATTGTATTGTAGCTGGCAAGGTCACACGGAGACATGGTCCTAATTTTATGTATAATTAGTCGACATGGTCTAGCAAAGAGACGAGGTCCTGTTGTAAGGACACTATGTAAATAGAAATAAGATTATATGTGCATTGCTTTTACCGGGTATTTATGTTTTATACGTTTTTCAGCAGTATTTAATGTTGGAGTATGGAAATCTGTCGGTGAATCTAGAGATGATGGAGACATTTCTGCTTTGAAAAGGAAACTTCCGGAGTATTGTTTGGCTTCTCGTGGAATAAACACAAAGACGGTGTACCAGAATGCCTTTAATAATTTTTGTAAGTGGTCATATTCACATAAACTTTCTCCATTGCCTGCTACAGACATT